>JAMZAV010000070.1:580000-751692 GCA_024449915.1 Sweltsa coloradensis
AGAGACGGCCGTGTATTCTCTCATCTTGACATGCTTAACGTTTTATCACTTTCCAAGGAGTTTCCATTCATTATTCGGATGTATTCCTACAAGGAGTGACAACTCCTCCAGGAATATGAGTTAGTAATAAGGAAACACCTTAGAAGCAAAGCAGGAAAGAGCTCTAGACGACAATACGTCTACACCTACACGTGTGCGCTTTGCAGAAGGCATTGTTTACTCATCAACGACTGTCACGCCATGAGTTGATGACGTCATGACGAAGCCGTGGGCGCAACGTTGAATGTTGCATTCTATTCATGTTTTACTGCATAACAAGAATGAGCTTGGGGTGCAAGACAAAATGTAAGGGTTGGTGAGTATATGACAGGCTAAACTATGTCGCCCTACACGAGCCACTTGTTATGCAAAGATACACATGGAAAGACTGCGCGCGCGCACACACACCACACACTCAAACACGCAACATACACGTCTAGACACACGCACGCACACACACACATGCACGCACACACACACAGACGACACATACATACATGAATACACGCAATAACACACGTACACACAACTACACAAACAAAGTAGACACAAACAAAAGATATACAGAAGAGGTCGAGAATGGAAGGAGTAAATTGATGCAATACTATAAGAATTTGACGTGAAAAATATTAATTTAAAGTTGTAAGTAGTTTGATTGTAAAAACTTGAGATAAACCGTTGGCCACTGATATCACAGTCCTTAGGTAATAGGTCCTTTGCTTAACATCTTTTTCAACATAGAAAGACACAGAAAAACGCATACGTATAATGTTCATGCACAGCAATGAGTATTTCAATATAAACATTCTAAAAACAATCGGTGGATTAAACAATCTATTCCCGACGTGACAGTAACCTGATTCCATACTGACCGGAGGCTATCTTATTAACTTAACTCGGAATAACAACTCTGGATTGTAGTGCACTATAACATCCGTAATGGGAATGGCAAGATAGCTCATAGTAACCCACAAACTATTTAAAGATCAACGAATGGTAAATTTCTTCGACGTCTAATTTTATTTTATTTATTTAACGTCTATCCGATTCAATTATAAAAAACTGATTTACAATTTCCCAAAATTGATAGCGGAAATAAAAACGTCTTAATTAAATGATATGGATACATGTTAACGTACTACGATGTAGCCCTTCCCTTCTTTTAAATCTCAATGCTTTCGAGTGTGTAGTGCATGGTTAGCTCTACCAGTTTCTTGTACGCGTGGGATCTTCAACATAAATAGCTCAATAAGGTCAACGAATGAGGTAATTTCTCCGACGTCCTAATTTTATTTTATTTATTTAACGTCTATCCGATTCAATTATAAAAAACTGATTTACAATTTCCCAAAATTGATAGCGGAAATAAAAACGGACTTATCTATCAAAACAATATGGATACATGTTAACGTACTATGCATGTAAGCCTTCCCTTCTTTTAAATCTCAATGCTTTCGAGTGTGTAGTGCATGGTTAGCTCTACCAGTTTCTTGTACGCGTGGGATCTTCAACATAAATAGCTCAATAAGGTCAACGAGTGAGTAATTTCTCCGACGTCTAATTTTATTTTATTTATTTAACTTCTATCCTATTCAGTTATAAAAAACTGATTTACAATTTCCCAAAATTGATAGCGGAAATAAAAACGGACTTATCTATCAAAACAATATGGATACATGTTAACGTACTATGCATGTAAGCCTTCCCTTCTTTTAAATCTCAATGCTTTTGTGTGTGTAGTGCTTGGTTGGCTCTACCAGTTTCTTGTACGCGTGGAATCTCCGACATAAATAGCTCAATAAGGTCAACCAGTGAGTAATTTCTCGACGTCTAATTTTATTTTATTTATTTAACTTCTATCCTATTCAGTTAAAAAAACTTATTTACATCGTCCAATCGTTGGTTGGGGAATTTAAACAAGGACTAAAGCGGCTGTCACACGATTGAGAAAATCGCGCGAGTTGGCTCGCGCGAGTTTATTACCATCCTTGTCACACGACAGTCAATGAAGGTAACAACAACGCCACCTATTGGTGTTCACTGGTCACGTGTTATGGTAGTGGGTTCTGATTGGCTCTCGCTACCTCGACTTGCTAGGAAGTTGAACAAGCTGGACATTTTTCGTAGCGAGCGCGAGCTCGCGCGAGCTGGGTCACCGTCTGACGGGGAAGGCGGTGAGTTCCATGTAAACAAGTGTAGGCCTACTCCCAGAGATGTTACTCGCGCGAGCCAACTCGCGCGATTTTCTCAATCGTCTGACAGGCGCTTTAACTGTCAAAACGATATGGATAATTGTTTACGTATTTCCTTATCAAGTCATCCTAGGCGGGATTATTTCCCATAACACAATAATCCACCTTTTTCCGTTCCCTTCTATGAATATACACTTCGCGTGTCGTGAGATCTTATTAGGAGCAATGCTCGCTTGTCAATGTCACATCTTGTTATTCCACGAGAAGTGTTTTCAGCCGACAGTGGATCTAGACCCGAGCGTGCGCGGACTTTAAACACCGCTAATAATGAATGTCGGTGCTGGCGGACAAATTGTTTCACGCCACTAGTTAAATTGCTTAAATACCCGATGTGTATTCCCCGCTCGGCCACTCGCGAGCGCGAATTACCAACACGACGTTTAGGTTTGATGTTTTATGGATCATATTTAACACTAGCGAGGATTTACGGATTATTTTACAAATGGTGCTTTGAGCTGAATAATTGTAACGGCTGCTCGTACAATATGGTGACAATGTCAACTAGAAAAACATAGTACGTATACATTGTCGACGATTGTTTTAACGTTTCATTACCATTGAATATCAAATGAGGTGAAACAATGGTTGACGAGAATTACCCAACGTTTTAGCCAACAAGGTATCATTAAATAGATGCAGTTCAAATTAATTACACAACGGCTTAGTTGTATAAATAATAGTAACGGTGTGATGATACAAAATATAATTAAAAAATCATTAAACTCTCATCTGCTCTGTAAGTTTCAACACATTATTCGTTTACGTTGAAGACTATGACAATGACGTGAGAAACAAGGGTGTTCAACCAGTTAGGTCATTTTGCGCTGCCTGTGATATTGTAAGTTAGTGACAAAGTTTATGGTGTGTGTGATGATTATAATTGTTTTCTAAGTTTTTCTAGGTATACATCAGTAGGAAGTAACTAATATAAATCGAATATTAATTTTAAATGTTAGATATAACTAGGAAAACGCTTAAGTCCCGCCGCGTTGTTGGATGAGCGTAATTGGTGAATTGAGCTGCCATGTGTTTTGCGGATTTTCTGTTGTTCTGTGAAAAAATCAGAACTTTGTTGAATTTTTTTTTAAATTAAATCAAATTAAATAAAAAATTAACTTTTTTTTTAAAAATTAATCGTAATTTAAAAAAGGAAAAAATCGTAATATTGAAATTTTCATAAGAAATAATTATTCGATTACGCACAAATTTTACACGAATATATTAATTCTTAAAATTAAGTTCTGTGAAAAAATCATTATAATCGGATAAAGCATGTAGGTGTTATAAGTCGAAGAAATTTTTTAAAAATCGAAAAAAATCGTAAAATTGCGATTTTCATGAGAAATAATTTTTCGATTGCGCTCAAAAACGTGGCAGTTCTTAGTTCAGAGATTTCGAAGGCCTCCATAAAATTTCATCGCAATCGGAGTATCGGTTTAGCCGGAATCGTGTTAACAGACAGACAAAAATACAGAAAGAAAGAAAAAAAAAAAAACATTCCGGATTTTTTTCTCCAGTGTAGTGAAATGGAATCTTCGCTTCGCTCGCTACGCTCGCTACGCTCATCCAACAAATTTAAACAATCATATTATGCGATAGGAAAACTGAGCAACTTCGAGAGTTTTAATTGTAACTGAAGATACAGGAATGTATCATGCAAAATTGCGTTAATAGGTATAAGGAGTGGTGTAGCTAATGTAAAATGAGAATAATATTTGTTTTTGATTGTGATTAATGATGATAATTCACATTTAGGTTATTTGCTGTTTAACTACGCATCGACCTTTAAGATATCTCAAATGAACGACAGACAGACCGGGGCCCATGCAAACGGGCTATAAAGCTCTAACGTATCTCTTACATCTGATCAAACCGCGAGATGCTGGTCGCTACATCGTTGTCTCAACTCTTCACTAGTGTAATGTGGGACTCAATGTTTTGCGTGGGTTTGCCTAATGACTGAAACATTAAACCTCACTTCCCGGCTATTCTAGATCTGCACACTAAAAGAATTATCGCAATGAATCTAAAGAATGTTTCACGACCCTACGTTTATTAAAACACTTCTCTGTCGGTAATAAAGTATAACGATGTTAGGTTTTATGGGCCCAGTTGGCTCATCAAAGATACGACGAAACAAAAATATGCAGAAACACACTAAACGTTTGAAATGATGGTCATTGTTAGCAGTAAGACTTACTTTATGTATTTATTTAGGATTTCTTGCAAGCATATCACAACATGAATTTGGTTAAATTGCATCAGAGCTTACTGATTTATTAAGATTGTCAATTTGTTTAAACAAAACACTTTAGAATAGTAGTGCAGCATTGTATGTTCTGGATGACAATCCACAAATAAATCAAAATGTAGTACATTTGTATAAAAATCAAAGATAAAACAAAATGCTTGTTAACCTTAATAAATCATACACTTAAGTTATTATTTTCTGCAGTGGCAATCCGCAACATAAATCAAGCTCCCATAAGCATCACTCATTAGCTTTTTTTCTCACGATAAGTACCGAACAAGAAGTCCGATTGACATGCAGTTTTTCCCATTCTTACAAAATATTTTTAGTGACCCTAGAGCTCTACCATTTCCAATGAGAGAACAAGAGACGAACCCCTTTAAGAGAGTATAGGACATGCGTTTTAGCAAATTGCTGTTCGCTCGGCCGACTGACACCACAGGTGTTTGAAATTTTGTACATATGTCACGAATGTGGAAATATGGGGCTCTGCAATAACACATTTCAAAATTTTATTTTAAAATAATTTTTTTTTTAAATCACGAATTTTGATTTTGTTAAAAACTCCAAAACTGACTATATTCGTGATTTTTTTCTGGCTGATTAAGACAAATATTTGAAACTCTATAACCACAGGGCTGTCCATGTATGCTTTATTGACAACTTTGCAAAGTTTCATATACGTCGGATGCATCTTGGCCGAGCGAATAGCTATTTGCTAACTGACAAATGTGTCCTATTCCCTCTCAAGTGGTAATCTTACCCGGCACCTCCACCAAAAACGTCAACAATTAATTTTTGTCTTTATTTTCGACGATCTGTTGATTAAGTTGCTTCTCTCCCTGTTTAGGATTCTCACGTACCCGTGCTTGTTATTAAATACGTATGTCCTAATTTTTTAGTTTGAAATCCTGCAGGCTACACAATCGATGTTTCTTACATACACTAAATATTTTATGTATCGCGGTATATTGTGTAAAAAATCTTTACCAACATGTTGAATTTAGATTTACAATTAAGCATTTTAAATTTATATCTTGCGAATGTCCAGTGATATATCACCTATCCTGACTCTAGGCCAGAAATAATTCAGTGCTCCGCTCTCTCGTGTATTCTATCTTCTAATAGGCTATAACTCTGCAATACGACCCCTATAAAGTGAACAGACGCCATCTTAAATTCTTAATGCGTGAACGCAATCCTCCCCAGCACGCAATTAATCTGGTCCGTGTAGACAGCTGGCAATAACGTGTCCCATACGTCGAGGCCTGTCACGTGATTATTGGTAGTTATTTCACAGCTACCCGCACTTACCGTGTACTGTCACGAATCTGTTGAACAGATCATTCACTGATTAATGAATAATAGAGAGATGAACTGACCGGTTATAAAAAGTACAAGAACGGAAAGATTTTTCACATTTAGGAAGCAAAGCATCAGTTTTCTGTCCGTCCGTCCGTCTGTGTGTGTGTCACGTCTTACGATAAAAAACGAAAATCCGATTGACATGCGTATTTAATGTTGGCATTGCCCTTCAACAAGGATGATACAGTATTTTTTGGTGACCTTGGGAGTCAAGGGGGCGGGGAATCCCTCGTTTAAACTTGACATTCATAATACTCGGCACCTCCACCAATAACTAGATCCCCCCCCCCCCGGCGGGGCGGTTATCGTACAACCCAAACTTTATGTCAGTCACTTTTTCATAGCAAATTCTTTGCCTTAAGACGAATGCCCGATAAAGAAAAAAACACCGTAGAAAGCCGCACAACCGCGTGAAGTACATATCCAACCTACAAGTTTCACATAGCTACGCATCCGTAGACCACATCACAGATGGAAGAACAGAATTGAGCTCAATGGTGCGCGAGTTCTCACAGATAGCTCGCCTGGCAAGATTGCCACTACTCGCATTCTTCCAACCAACTAGCAGAGAACTAGTCTAGTGAGCCACTCGCATCATGCTAGGACTAACATCAGATGCAACACTTGGGCTGAAAACATTGCTACTAAAGTATTTGAACGTACATATTTGGAGGTAGTTGCCACGGCTATGATGCAAGCTCCGGAAAGTGAGAAGTCTGAAGCCGTTGTTGAACTATTTCAACAATGATCAACAATGGAAGTGAACTTTTAACTAAATAGGATAGACGTTAAAAAATAAAAAAAATAAAAAATAAATAAATAGAGGTCACAATCAGGCGACAGTGGAACTGCGAGTGTTCAGACTGCATAACCGGCGTTGGAATAGGGCCTTTTTTAAACTTTATTGAACATATTGGTTTAATATTGGTACAAAAAGCAAAATAAATAGATATAGAAATCACTGAGTAATTCAATGAGATACTCTAACTTACAAATAGTACAGTAAAGAAATAAATCGTGTTGGTTGAGTAGGGAAGTGTGGTACATTGAGGGGGGGGGGGGAATGCCCTTAGTGTTAGCCTAGTGTGCTATAACGAGGAACCACCAACACTGTCAGTGCCAGCTACGGCTGACCACAGGCAAGAGCTGCTGTCTACTGGAACATCAACTGTTTCACCACTGACCAAACAGCTCGAACGATGGTTCTCTGAACAAACGATGAAAACATATTTTACAAGGAATTAGTACACACAATGAGACCCTCTTCAGATGACCGTGTAGATTAGGGTCCTATGGTAGTTGTCATGGGAATGCTCAGGGGCTGTTTGAGAGGACTCAATCGTTATAATTCGCATGAACTTGAAAAAAACTTTCAGTAAGGATTGCCAGCTAGGGGTACCACAGACTGCAAAACTACTGAACTCACTCTCAATCACAGTCCAAAGCGAAGCGCATGAGGTTACCTGAGGTAACGATAAGCACGCAGATTTTAAAAATTGTACTCCAGAGATAACATAGCAAACCTCAGGTCAGAACATTCGACAACAACGGATTTGTAGTTGTGGGAAAGGCGTTCCTTTTCAGGAACTTTTGTGGGAAGCGTTCTATTCTTAGACATGGAAACTTGAAACTGTCAAGTACTAGGATATGGGAAGGTTAACCAAAACTCGAATAGAGATCAACGACAAAAGTTAACCTAGGTCACTACTAAATAATGGTATTTCAGATAACATATGCCAACTCTTACTCAAAGCAAGGCAAAACGATTCGTATGCGACCTTCTCTTTCAGGATTTTTGTAAGGACCGTTGCTTATTGTATTAAGTTGTGTTCGTATTCTATGTCGAAAGTAACTTGTACGTTGAAACTTGGAGATTTAAACTTCTTTTCTTTATTTATTTTTTTTTTTTCTTCTCTTTTCTTTCGCTGTCTAATCGTCGATTCAGTACCGATATCGTAACTGCAGTAGAAAAATCATGGACATCTTGTGTTTTCGAAAATGGCGCCACCCTCGTCAGATGGCCTGGGACTCACTTAAAGTAATGATAAACTAACGTATTCCACATTTATTATTGATTTTAATCAGTGATGGTATAAGGAACGTGAAAGGAACTAAGTTCGTTTTGATGAACGAGAAACGTCCCAGTTCCTTTTTAGGCAGAAGTAACTTAACTTTTCAAAGTTCCTTTTTTTGGGGAACGTGCCCAAGACTGGATTGTAGCGCAGGTCCGAAGCGTATGAAACCAAGGAACTAGGGGTTCAATCCCGCATAGGGCATGGGTATTTGTAATTGTACTTCACCCTCATTACTCATCGTCTCGAATAGAAATAAAGCAATAATAGCGACGATAATCAACAACAATCAATCAATCAACAAGGGTTTGGTCAATGGTCTCATACATCACGTGAAATATACGAAAAACTGTATGACAGTGAAGCTAGTACAAGTGAGCTGGATGGGAGAAGCAAGTGGCTCTTCTGATTTTCGTTAGCTTCCTGATACAGCATCAATATCAATGATTTTGTGCATCAAGACACTTTCACTAGGCTATTTTCTAATGCGCTCTCTCTCTAGTTCAGCTAATTGGAAGTCAATTACTTGCACAGTAATGAGCTTAACTTCCATTCAGCCTACTCCTGTTTTAGAGACATAATATTATGTTATACAAATTTAATGTTTTCCATTTTGGCAAAAACGAGAATAGATGACTATTTTATTTAAGTCAACTATACCGATTTGAAACTTGTTTGGGAACTATTCCTGCTTCCAGTTGTCATCCGATCGATATGCAATTTTGCATAATTGTCAATAAAGGATATGGCCACTTTTCTATTGTAAAAGATTACTAAACATTGTTAAGCATTACGCACAAATAAATTCCGAAATTTATTAATTTTGATGATTTTACAAAAATCCCAAAATCCTAAAAATACATTTCATTTATTTAGTTTTTTGTGATTGTTTAAAAAAACTGTGCCACTATAGAAGACTGTATATACATGACCATAAGCCATGTGCAAAGTCTAATAACAATCGGATAAAAACTGGCTTCAGGAAGAGTTCCAGAAAAAAATCACGACTATTGCAGACTCTTAAATAGGTTTATATTTTAGTGACCAAACATAATTAATTGAAGAAAACATTTACTCGTAGAGCGCCCACAATATAATGTGTTTGCAAGTTGTGTTAAATTTTCTTGCCGCAACCTAGCTCTAGAACCTTGCCTTATACTTGTCTGCGAAAATCGTTTTCAAAAGGCTTATTGTTAGTCGGAAAATTCCAATGAAATGTTAGTTTTAAAGGCAACATATATTCTTTGTATGGATTTACTTCAAACATTCTTTACAAATTCATTGTTCGCGTGTTTTGTGTTTTTCATTATAGAAAAGTTTTGATTAATTATTTCGCTTTTAAATTAAACACGGTACTAATATAAGTATATAAGCTATTTTTATAGTAACAAGCTAGAATGCCACCGCAATAACTTGAAGATATAAAAAATACAAAGAAGACTGTTCAAATAGGTGACCCTACTAAGTCGTCACAAGTCACCAAGCAAAGCTGTTCAGCATAAGCGAAAACAACTACTTATCTTCATCAGAAATCAACCTTCTCCAACACCATCCTTTTACTGGTTAGTAGAGTTCATCTTTCTTTTGACGGAGAGTGAAAGTGAAGAGAGAGAGCAGACTTTAGTAAAGAGCGTAAAATGATTTCATTAGATACATCTTTGAATGTGCCCCTGATTTATTTTGCAGTTGAGAACTGTGAATGCTAGACTAATTGGAAGTCTTAAAGAGGTCGTTTTTATTCCAAATCACGCTCCAACAATAATGTATTAAGCTACAAATTCTGAATGGTTTGTTTGGAACATTTAATGTTACGATAGAAAAGGAAGAATTAACGTTTAAATTTAAGCGTAAAAGTTTACAGTAATGTAAAATTTAAATTATAATTTCATATTTGAATCTGCCCACTCAATCACAGAACTGATTGTCATTGGGGGACTTTTAAATCGAGTTATTCAATCCTTTTGGCACTGATACTATCGACGAGCGATTAATGGCCAACCACGATTCGGTATCAGAAAGGGAAATAGCGACCAAACTGGTTGGGCTCAATTAAACTAAACAAGGCTAATTCGGAACAACTTTATACGATTTAGTATTGCTTCGTTGCTAGTACTACTCCAAAGTCACCGTTTACAAAATCCAAGTAAGTATTGATTAAGTCCATATTATAAGATAGTAAACTCCTATCTGAAGTGCAATGTGTTTACTAAGAAAAGAGTTTGTATACGTAGTCGACTCTTATTTTATTATTCATGTTAACAGGATTATTTAGAGGAAAAAACAGAGTCTTAGTGACAAAAAGTTAAATTTTGGGGATAAATGACTGGAGGTTTAACCATTTCCCTTGGTAGTATTCAAATATAAACCAGAGTTGTTGAACTAGTGAATGCCAGGAGTATTTGCTCCGTGTTGTGCTGTAAACTCAGTATGTGCTAAAAGAAATATCACAGCGATGATGAAAAAGGGGAAATTGTTATTTTCCACAAGCGGCTTTGTTAAACCAAATCTTGTTTTTATAAGGTGTCGTTATACTGTAATGTCTCTAAACCTCGAACTAACACCCTTAAAGGTAGCTTCTAAATAAACATCTAGTGCGCTATTATTGCACACTTTGTTGCTCGCGTATATGCTTGAGCGTAATGTTACGCATGTACATGTTTATTATGTGAGGGGTTATATGGTGAAGTTGAATCTTGCCGGAGGATGACAAGCAAGAGAATTTATGTTTCTTGCTATTTGCCCTGGAGGTTTTATCCCTGCTTCCAAAGCAGAAGGGATCGGGCTCGATTCCCGGATCTAGAAGAAGTTTTTGCCTTCAATGAAGTAATCGGGATATAGAATATTGTGTAAACAGTGAATTTTTTATCCTATTCAGTTAATAACAGCAAACGTCCTCGCAACAAAAACATGTTTATTTAATAATATTATAAACTAAATTATTAAGTTGTTTCGAGCGTCATCCGAGGGTGAGTCGTGTCCAACCAGCAGTCATATTTCTTATATCGATCTATGTTATGCCACTATTCGATGGCGTCAGAATCGACATGATTAGTTTGGAATTATTAAGTCCCTCAAGAAAAGTCAGCTCTGTAACTGCGTGAGAAGATAAAAATAAAAATAATGAACATGTGAAACACAGAGATAAAGAATAAACACGTTGTTAATTAATAGTAAATAATAGTGTTATTTCTTTATTTTAATTTTAACCAAATGGTTTTGTAAACGTCTTCACAAAGATGCTTAAATCTAATAATATCCTTGAAAAGTTTTCAACTGTGAGGCTAGTATAAGGAATTATGAGAACACAATTGGTTCAACTGAAAAGTGTATTCTTGATTCTTAATCGAGGTAACTATCTACTTAGTTTGATGATTTTCACCGTGCTAAACATTCGATGATATTATAACCTATTAACCATTTAAACATATGGTAGAAATAGACGATTCTTGCAAGCTGACATTTTAATATTAACAATCTGTTTGTGAAGTATTTTTATAGAAAATTGAAAAAAACATTTTGTTGGTGTGTTCGAACATGAAAAATCTCTTTTTAAATTTAGATGACATTGATGTATGACTTTCTAATACCATTATAAATAAATTTGAAATCCAAGTTAACTCGGCTATATTATCGCAATATTGTGTGCAAGCTCAAGATATTGGATGAAGGGTGGTTTTGGGCGTCGATACCAAAGAGTGAGGCTTGTTGAATGATGAGACTGATGGGTTTTCCTATCGTTTTTCTCAGTCAAAAGTCGAATGATCCTCCCTTGGACAATTCCCCCTCATTATCTCCATACGATTATCATTCACCATTGTTTTACTACCTCTTTTACCAGTTTCTAAGAACAAATTAAAATACTGATATTCAAAACCACACTTTTACTTCCAAACTATTTTAAGAGTTCATTACCTATAACACGACATATCAAATTAATCTTCTATACAAATAACCACTTTAAGTGGGTTTAAGCGTATCTCTATACAACGTCGCATCATAAAAGTCTTTATGTCAACAGCCAATAGGAAGCAGTCAGGCGTGTTCTCTACCAGAGGGAAATATAAACCCCTCCTAGATAACGGCACTCATGTCCGACCTACTTTATATAGGCTCCCAGACAGGGAATATTCGTAACTCGATTTGTGTAGAACCCCAACTTCCGATATAAACTAAATCGAAAACAGATTGACACCGAATTCATTGATTCGTGATACATCATGTGGTGTCATCACGATGAGGTTGTGGCTTTAATTCCGTGGGACGGCTCAACGCTACAACACCGTACTTTACACTTCTAGGGTGCGTGTGCATTTAAAAAAATTGTTCATATATAACATTTTAACCTGCTATTTTAAATGTGTATATGCCAATGTAAAAGTGATATAAAGAGAATAATCCCAACAGTACTGATGTACCTGTTATATTCTCATTGTGCCATGAAAGGGTACATTTTTAAAACATTTTTAATTTTTTTACAGGTACATTTTTATAATTTAAATTTTAAAATAATCAAATATAATGTATTGGTTGGAATACCTAAACCAAATCTACGCTATATAAGCCTAAATACTTATTACAATCTTCGATTGTGCTACTGATTCGATTTTCATGCAAGCAATCTGCAGTTTTCTTCGCAGATTTCATTTTGTGACATGGAGAGTAGTGGGAGGGACGTAGCACTTCAACACACGAGATACTTCAAGAAAAGTTAGATCTTTAATTAGTCTCATTAATAGAGCGCTGTCGTGTAATCGAAGGAGCGCTACATAAAAGCACCTTGACTCTGTTCAGGCGAGAAATCGGTAAGAGGGTGTCGGAAAGTTGTGAGGGAAGATCTAAGAGCCTTCGAGGGAGGAAACCTGCAGACGGAGTTGACGGTGGCTAGCATCAAACCAGAGACCTCCCTGGTTATACTCTCGTGGTGTTACGCTGGGGCTTATGTAAATAAATAAAACCAATCGTATTTAGAGTCGACCCACTAGGTAAAAACAAATTATTTTCAGTGGTCAACTTTAATTTAAAGGGGGCCAAGCCAACTCTGTATGCGCAGGCACCATAGACGAGAGAACAATGGCCAACCAGTAATCGGTTTTGAAATTGGAAACAGCTATAAAATGGTTGGCCATGATCCACCCTCTGGCAACAAGGCTAAATCAGAACACATTTCATGATTTATAATGTGCTTTAGTGCTAAGAAAGCTTAAAAATAACCGTTTAGACATGTACCGAACACAGGTATTGATGGATTTTAGTTATCTAGAACTTCTGCGTGAATCTAGACTTGGCTCGAACCCGGGACCTTCTGCATTGGATGATGGTTCTGTTATCATTTTTATTGCCATTATTTGCGTTTTTACCAGGGTAAGTGCACTGAGTAAAAGATTTATTTATAAATACAACATTGAAAGAAAAGTGTAAGTATGTTACAAAACTATTTACTGAGAATGTCAAGATAGCGATACTGCCGTGAGATTATCAAAGATATGGATCATAATCTAGGTCCTTTGTGCAAAAACAAGTAAAGTCCAATTTGAAAATCTGGTGCTTATCAAATTTCCAGCAGCGAGAAATCGTTCGAAAATATATTTGGTGTAAAACGAGACATGTCCCCGGACTTATCTGCCCTGTCTAGATACATTGCAAAACCAAACATGTGTGGGTTTTTGTGAAGAGACGAAAAGTCCAGGTCAAGTATTGTTGAAGTTAAAAAATAAAAATGAATTTAACTTCTTTTTGCTCCAAGGGCCTCAATTGTACGTATGAGAAAATTTAAAGCCATTCTATAAAACTGCGTCGATTGTGGATTGGTATATTAGATCATGCTGTGTGAAACTTGGTCTCTGCAATGGCAATAAACTACCATCGATAGGTCACATGTTTTGACAGATGTGGCAGCTAGACTCGATTGTAAAGTTCTGGCAAACATTCACATCCAAAGAGTCGATAAAGTTAATCACGCAAATAAATATGGCAGCTATTTTAAAATACAATGAAGTTGTTAATTAACGAACAAACTTGACCAGTTTCGAACTAATTAATGTTCACTTGTTTCTAGATTGATTTCAACTTCATTACTCCGAATGTTCGTTCCCTCGATTGAACGAGAGTGAACTTTTAATTGGGTTTTTCATGTTCTATGTCGTAGTGCTAGGTTTTAGGTGGTATAGTTTATAGGGGGGTGAGTGGCGAGTGTTCTTCAAGTTCTGCACTTTATTGGGGGTTTAGCGAGGGGTTTCTCGGGCTAATACGCTGGGGGATCGTTTGTTTTTGTGCTTGGGGGTTATTGTTTATGTGTGATTTGTGGTCATAGTTTTCTTGGTGCTAAGAATATTCGCCTTTTGGTTGGTCGAGGTTAAATTGAAAGACGTTTAATTTCGCTGAAGATGAGACTCGGTAGGATCCGAGGTTTAATGGGACAAAGAAGAGTTTGCCTCAAAATAATCCAAGAAAACATCAATGCTATGTTAATTTTGTAGACTTTGGACGGGAAGAATGTTTATATTGCCATTGCTTTAGTAATTAATTAAATATCTAGCTCTCATTTGATTTGTGTTGGCTTACATTGAGTGCAAAGGAATTTAATTCAGTTCATTTGGTATGAGTGATGTTTGTTTGTCTTTGATATATTTTATCCTGGTTGCTGGTTGGTTTCAGTTTTTAAATTAATTTTATCTTTTCATTTTCATTTAGTTTAAATTAGTCTGCCGTATGTTTTTAAAGAGCATTTTTTAAATTTTAATTATATTTTAATTACCGTGGTTAAGACGCTGAACAGATAATTCTGTCATGGACTAACTTTATTTTCTGGTATGCGCAATAACATGGTGAAACAATCTTGAAGAGAAACAATTAATGCGATGTCAGCGACTGTCTGCATATCAGAGAGAGTTTCATAAGTAAAAGAATGTTAATAAGTTACAGACACAGACGATCTCTGGAATGTAACTTATTACATTGAAATGTTGGAAACCATGAGTGAAATTAACCGAGTATTTTTCTTAAAACAGGTATAAAATTATATATACAGTCAAAACAGTAGTTTTGCAAGCAACGAAAAAATAAGAACTAGTCTTCAGCTGGAGGGATTCTAAATCACGTTTCATTCTTAAAAAGAATACAGCTCTCATGTACTAATTCAACAATGCCATTGTATTGGACATAGTGCATTTTTGTATTGCCAACATTAAAATATATATATATGTTTAATTTTTTGGTTTTATAGTAGGAGACTATGACGTTGATATGTTAGTACTTTAGACAGAAATTACAAAAGTGACTACACCGGGGATCGACCAAAAATTAAACAGTTTTAAATTGGTGGCCGCATAGCTCAGTTGGTAAGAGCATAGCCCGGTAAGCTAAGCTAAGGTCCCGGGTTCGATCCACGGTTTAGTCACTTTTTTAATTTCTGTCTAAAGTACTATTATATATATTTTATTTTTTATTTTTTTTTTTTTTGGACCAACCAAGAAAAATTTGCCCAGAATACATCAACAACATGAATTTGTTTGCGAGGCAAAATGGACCAATCACTTTTATAGGGTGTTTAAGGCTGAATCGTGATCTTTTTTAAATTAACAAATGTGATCTTTAAGTTCATGTGATAGATTTATTCGAATACAAACACTTTAATTTTATACGACTTACTTTCAACTTTAACTCAAATTATCTACACGAAGGGAATTGTGTGGGTTGGTCCACTACTTTGAACCCCTCAATGTTTTTAGTACCGCTTAAACAATATTGTGATGAAGAGAATCGTTAGTCAACTTTTCAGATAAAGCAAGAAAGTTTTTTTTATTATAATTGTGCAACAATACTCTCTACCTTATACACCCGCAAGGGTTCGGGCTACCGAGACCCAGGTCTATAAGGGGTTTGGTGTGTGAAACTAACGCTGGCTCATAGATAATACAGCTCTCAAAGTGTAAGTAGAGGATTGGAATACGAGACACACAACGATGTACTTAAATAGGGGTGGAAGGGACATTGTCAACATCCGTATTGACCCCTAGGGGGTTGTTTGAGGTGGCGAGGCGGGAGGTGCAAATGGATTATTACGGCTGCGGTATAGCTACTGCTAAAGGTAAGACAAAATGAAAGCTAAACTACTGTTTAATGTGGTGGGTTTATAACGGAAATACCCTTTATACTATTTGAACTAAGCCTAATGCATAATAACAAGGATGATATTATATAATTACACCTACCCTTAAAAGCGCTTGCTTTCAGACATAATCCTACTATGTAAGTCTTTAAGGAGTATTCACCCTCTAGACTTTAAAAAATATATTTCATTCAGGCTTACTAGTTATAAATTAAGAAATTAACAGACCTATGACCTGAAAAAAATGGTCAAACTTCGTTATTTTCGAGCTAGGTCCCATAGCAAAAATAACATAGGGACTATCTTTAAGCCCCGTGACCTTGCAGGATTTCGATCCCCAAAAAATATTGGCTATTATTAACGTACTCGACAACCTCTTCTGTAAATCTGATATATTTTGTTTTGAAATTATGCAAGTGGTTTGGTCAAAATATGCTGATTACCAAGAGGGGTGTGATTTTGGAATGCATATTTGTGCACAGTTTCAAGACACGATGTTATAAAGCCATTTTAGATTAATACGATGCTCTAGTATCTATGTAGAACAAAAAAAGCAGGATAAAACAGATTTAATAAATGCATAAAAAAGCCAATTTTTGCAAATTTCAGGATCAAAAAACTAAAAACTTCTTGTAAAACCACAGTTACGAGATATAATTTTTATGCTGTCATTTTAAGGTAGTATTATGCTATAAATAATGTGGTAAAAAATAATTTTTGGGGGTAATAGCCCCTTTAACACTATTTGTTTTATTAGACGAGTGAGCGCAGCGAACGTAGTCTTTCCTAACGCTATACTCGATCGGGCCTTGGCCGTGAGCATTGTCCAATGTAAGTATGTCTGTCTGTCCGGGCTCATACGGCCGAACGGCCAAATAGATTGAGCTATAATTTTAAACACACATCCGTGACCAGGTAACTAAGAACTGCTAACAAAATGAGCAATATCCATTGCGATTTAAGTTCACAAGAAATTAAAATTTTAAAATTTTAAATCTAGATTGCAAATGTTTAAAATACCCATAAAAATAGAACACAGCATGTGAAAGTTCGCGATCAGTAGTATCAATGAGATGAACCAAGTCAATGTTTATTATTTTGGTTTTGGTTTTTGTTATGCATGGCTTCTGTCATTCTGTAAATACGTAATGCTGGCTCTCAAGGATACTATTTTACACTTCGTTTGGGCTGGTGATGATCTACAAGAAACAGAGCAATAATGTCAATCTTAAAGTAATATGACTAATATAATATAATTTATAAACTATAGCCTACTTTATTCTAACCTATGCAAGGAAGTCGTACGCTTCCGTTTGCCCAAGCTGTGCATATTAGAACCTTAAGCCAAGAACATGGCTCTGTATACTAATCGTTAAGGTAAGGCGAGGAAGAAAGTGACGTATTTTACCTCGCAAACATCAGCTGGTAAGTAAGGAAGTATATTAGTTCCCGAAACTAGAATGCGAGCTCTGGCAGTCGTCGTCGGGGACCCCCCATATTCTCTGACGACCTTCCCAACGACGACGAAAAGGACAAAACGAACGATGACAAAGACGATGACGACCACGACGAGAGAACCCTCCCTTTTCTTTCGCCTTTAAGTCTTTAATTTTTCATACATTGACGCTGGAGGAAGTACCTGTTCTAGGGGTCATACACCGGCCGTTCCATTTAGCCTGGGGTGTAGCCTATCTGGTCAACAAGGGTCTGTAACCACAAATGTTTGTGTAAAGATTATACTATGGAAACGCCAAAGTCGTTGTTAGACGAGTGAGTGAGCCATGTGTTGAGTACTTACTAACATTACTTTTTCTTCCCCCTACCTATAGGCCGGCGCATTATGGCCTTACAGTTGACGTGTTCTTATACAAACTAAACTTAAAAACACTATTATTTATACCACAATATAATTATCTAACTTAAATGCAAATGTTCCCGGGTACTCAACACATGGCTCTCTCACTCGTCTAACAACGACTTTGGCGTTTCCCTAGTTTATTTTACTTATTTCTGTTTATTCTTCAGGATTCAATTCAGAGTCAACTTCTTATCACAGCCAATAAGTCCACAGAACCCCACGTCTCCCCCAATGTAATATTAGTCTGCCTAAGGATTAGCCTAAAGCTAGTCTCTAATCATAGTGAGGTGGGTGAACCCGACTCAAAGGGGGTGGGGGGTAATCAGCTTGTCACCACCGAGCTCGCTTATTCTCACAGGTGTAAAGGAAACTCGCTACTCGTAGATGGTAATTAACCGTGATTACGAAATACAACATGTCTAACGAGACATTTTTAACGGTGCTCAAACCCTGGTGGGCGTATGGGTATAATAGTATTTGCAACAATAAAGTGTTTCTCCGTTAAGTTTTCCAAACAAAAACATACATTTTATAATATGTTATATTCAACGAATTAAAATACTTTTAACTTCCTTCTCTGTTGAATGTAATTATGACAAGGACAAACAATAAATTAATAAATTTTCTTTCAGCATCATCAAGGCTTCGGCCATTATGTTACAAACAATTTGTATTTAACACAGTAATGAGTTTATTTATTTTATGTGTTTTATTCATTTAAACAAGCTGGATTTGTGTGGCCAACCACATGCGTTTGTCAGCAGCCAACTAAATGAGATTTCTCTCTATAATTATCTGAAATTGCAAGCACTCCCCTGTCTTCTTCTGATATGTACTTATTTTACTTCAATGTGATGAAAGCCAATGTGCGAAGGGTGACTTTGGAATCGTTCTAACAAAGAACATAAAAAATTGTTCAATTTGTTCTGAACTAGCCTTGTCGACGTTTGCGTCATCCTTGAGTGGATCGTGGCAAACCAGCAGTCCACATTTCAAATACCGATCTCTGGTTGGATATTATTCGGTTATATTTTTAAAAACGTATTAAGAGTCTACCCACTCAGTCACATAACTGAATTTCAGTATGGGACATTAAATTTTAAGTCGACCAAGCCAACCCTGTAGACACCGACATCATCGACGAGCGAAAAATGACCAACTAGAGACCGGCATATTGAAGTAGGAAACACCGATCAATCAAGCTGGACACGATTCCACCCGCGGACAGCGTCAGAACAACAATTAATACCTTAAAATTTATTATGTGTCTCGATGCTAGGACGGCTCCAAAGTCACTTTTTACACATTCCTAAGCCAAGAATTGATGGAATTCTAAATCAGAAGTTAATAACATTTTGCAAACAGCGGTAATCGAACCATGGACCTTTGGCGTTGGAAGCAGAGCTTCTAGCCACAAGACCAACGAGCCACACAAATCGAAAATGAAAGCTTCAGCGTCGATAGGGTTGTTTCAGAGCCACAGTAATTAAAATAACCCACTGAAAATCAGTTCTGTGATTTGTGTAAATAATGTATAAATGTTTTATTTATTTATTCACTTGGGGCCAACACCAATTCCCTCGACCAGTTTGTAAATAGAGACAAACAAATAACAGCCCATTGGTGCAAAACTTTCGTAAACGTCATTAGGAATTATTTACATCGAGGGGATCATGGGCTCATGTTGTAAACACAGGATCAATGTCATTGGTTTGATGCGTGGCCAGAAGCCATTTAGATTTCAATACTGGAACCTGAAAACATCAGGCATTCCGTCGAGAGGCAATACACACTTCTCCGGGGGGACTTGTTTACTTCTATTTTATCAAATGCGCCTTGATGTATGGACAGATATCTTACTCTACTCTCCATGACAAGGCGAGACAGAAGGATGATGAGTGAGGCAAAACAAGACAAAGTACATTACTATAATATGTATTTACTTATTTATTTTACTATGCAAGTATGTGATATACATGGGGGCAAGAACAAAACTAAAAACTCTTAAAGTATCAAAAATATCAACACAATATCTATTTTATTTACATAATAGTTTCATCCGAATTCATATTCTACAAACACCTTCTAAACCTTTTCACTGTGTATTCGTAACATAGGAGACATAGAGAAAAGTAAGAAGAGCTAAAGAATTCTGCGAATTTTACGATACCAGCAATATACATAGAAAACCTTATCTTGATCTAGTGAATGACACAGAAAATGGATTAATAAGAATGGTCTTTAAACGGTTTAATATCGATCATCGTCGCTAAGTTCGTCGAAGTACTGATAAAAGAGGAATGCTTTACACTATGTTGATTGGATGAGCGTAGCGAGCGAAGCGAAGATTCCATTCTACTACACTGGAGAAAAAAATCCGGAATGTTTTTTTTTTCTTTTTGTATTTTTGTGTGTCTGTTAACACGATTCCGGCTAAACCGATACTCCAATTGCGATGAAATTTTATGGAGACCTTTGAAATCTCTGAACTTAGAACTGAAACGTTTTTAAGCGCAATCGGGAAATTTTTTCTTATAAAAACGCAATTTTACGGATTTTTTTCTTTTTTAAAAATTACGATTACGATTACGAAATTAAGTTAATTTTTTAGTTTATTTTATTTAATTAAAAAAAAAATCTTCAACTTAGTAATGATTTTTTCACAGAACAACAGAAAATCCGCGTAACACATGGCAGCTCAATGCACCAATTACGCTCATCCAACAACGCGGCGGGACTTAAGCGTTTTCCTAGTGTATATTCATGACTACTAGAATCGTAATAATAGTGATAAGGTTTGATAGCAAAATAATGAAGATTTGGTTTATTAACAATATTTTATTTTAGGCATACTCTCAAAATACATAAATAAATACATTGTGCCTAATCAGAAAACCAGAAATTTGCAAAAAGATTTTAAATTTTATATATAATTAAAATAATTTATCGTGGAAAGCCTGCCCAGGGTGCAATTCATGCCCTTCTTCAAGTGCCTAACTAGGTACGTTGCGGATAGGACAATTGTGAAGCGATGTCCGAGGGCTGTTCAGAGGACTCAATCTCTTCCATTCGCATTAACGACTGAAGAAAACCTCGGAAAAAAACTTCAGTCAGGATTGCCGGTTACGACGGGATTTGAACCCGGGACTTCCCGAATCAGAGTCAAGCGCGTTCAACGCTCGAGCCAACACTGTCGGTATTTTGAAACATGTGTTTTTGTATTTTCTGTAAAAGTAAATTTGTATTAGATCATATCTTCTGCATTCAATGGTGCAAGTGAAAAATGTCCTATATTTTTGTGAATTTAATGTCATATATTAGGCCAGATGATTGAAGCTTGTTACCACCAGTTTAGTTCAGTTTTGGATATTTCTATTGGTTATTTATTATCAAATACGAAACCGAATCATTAGGACAATCAAACAACTTATTATCGCTGACAATCGATTGATTATTGAATCTTGGTAGATGAATTAGGTCGACTATTTGGAAAGCAGAAAAGAATGCTTTGAGACGAGGGTTGGTTAAGTTGGCAGTCATGACAAAGAGAGCTTGAGTTTCTCGCTCTTTGTGATTGCCAGCAAATGTGGCAGCTCCCAGCTTGGTTCATATTTCAGTGTGACCAACTGCGACGGTTAATTTGTTATTGTGGTTTAATGGTGTACTCGTTGGCCATACTGTATGTAATTTGTTTCAACTTTTTGCAAGGCAAGACATATTTATGGTCGGGTGACATTGATATTAAACCCCTATAGTAGGCTAGATTAGCAGTCTCCTATACCTCCGCACAGGCGCGAGCGTAGCAAATTGAAGACTCAACCGGCCCATTTCAAGATGGCGATTTGGTGTTTTAATTTATGCTTTTTTAATGCAATAAAGTATTTTACTGGATTGTTTGATATGGTTTTAGCTTGTGCAGCATGGTATTAAACAAAAGAAACAATACGAAGTGATTGCATAAGGGAATTTAGTAATCATTTGGTGTTAAAGGCTAGTATGCTTACCTGTCAACCTGGCGGCAATCTTGAGAACTATTTGGCCACAAATCGCTCCCATTTGATTAACATGTAAACTGTCATTTTAAGATGCTTCTAATTGTACCGGAAGTGGACCACGACTGCTGGTCTAGTCAATTATATAGGATGTCTATGTCGGGTGAAGAAAAACTGGGAAATTTATTTCAAAAACGTTTATAAATAAAGTGTTGTGTTGGCGATAAATTAATTCTCGGTTTTGATGAGAATTCTGTAAGTTATTCTACTCTGTACTTTTATCTCCTAGACTTTCTTGCCTTACTATGTAGAGTGTTTGAGGGTGTGTCCGAAGGTGTGTCCAAGGGCTATTTTCAAGGATTCAACCACAGCCTTAGCCTTTCCACATAGAAAACGTTTAAAACAAAGTAAATATTGCCGAACCGTTGACCAGCCAAATCAGGGTATTTCGTAGAACCTCAAGATATTTCGTCAGCTTTTCTAATTTTGATGGTGGTGGTGTTACGCATTTTAAAAAGTCTTGTTATTTTAAATCCTACTATTTATGAAGGTTTTTGTTAATATATTTGAAAACTTTCTATGAAATGAATGAAAATAATATTGTAAGGTAGATTTTTTAGGGGGTTATCAATGAATTAATATGTATTTTTATTTCTGTTGCTTCAAAGTGAATATATGAGAATAACCTCTAAATATGTATATTTAAGTTTTTGCGCAACTCAAAGAGTGGAGTTTAATGTTATTTTTCTTCATCCTCGAGCGATAGAGGGAACAGAATTTTATGTCACACGAGATAATACGGATTTCATTGCCATTAATGCGGCTCGCTTGGAGTGGCTTCTTGTAGGTTAAGCTGAACGTCGTTCCCAACTCGGGCAATTGTTTGTTTGCTGGTATTTTAAAACACATTAGCGCTAAAAGTGAGAATCATTGCTGGCTGAATGGCTAGCCGACGAGTTAGCTTAATTGTTTAACCTTCCGGGTTATTTTATGGTACGGTTTATGAGTTTCTTTTCATTCTTTTACGGAAATAAGCAGCCGTAGACCTACTTGGCAGATTCGTCCACAAGTACTTACAGCACGAGTGAATATTTCGAAATTACTAACAACTATTGTATGAATGAATATATGTTATAACATAATTACCGAGTAATTTGAGAAATTTTTAATCGAACATTTTGGCGCGGCTGAATAAATTGTAGAATGCTTATAAAAATCACGTTATTTTTTACTTTGACAATTAGTTACGTTCCAGAAACGTTGTCACCTGAGAATAAAGTTATCACATTGGATTAGCATGACGACAATGATCTATTGCTTTGGGGTTCGCTTAAAATAATTTGCATAAAAGTAAGAAGAATGTCTTGAATAAAACTGTAATTGAAAGCAAATTACCACTTCTTAAAAACAGATTTAACAATCAATACTTTGTAGCTGCAACCCAGAGTTTATACGCAACGTGAGTAGTGTATATTTTATTACAAGCCTCCATAGTTTAAAGGCAAGTCGTGGTAAGACCCTATTAATCAAATGGCCAACACGAATAGCCCTTCTAAAAGTCGGATGGTTAAATTAGTGGAAGAGAAGGTTATAATTATTAGAAGCAAAAGAGCGATGTCTACAAGAGGAGTCTAAAAAGATTAGAGCAATTAAAAACAAATCGCAAAGAGAAGAAGAGAGGGAATGGAGCGAAGATCGTTTGAGGTCAAACCCGCATTTAAAAGCAAGCTTCTTTCTCGATTTGTAATTGCAATTGTTTATACAAATAAAGCCCAAGCATTTAATTGGGCTAGAGATGTCTGTGTAGCTTGAATTATCTGTTAAATTTCTTGCACATAACTAGAGAACATTGCACCATTGCATGTAAGGCAGTCGGACATACTGACATCTAGACACACAAACAGACAGACATACAGACAGAAAGACGCAGACAAACAGAAAGACACACAGACAGACACACAGACAGATACACAGACAGACACACAGACACACAAAAGACAGACACACAGACAAACAAACATAGACACACATTCAGCGCGCACACAAAAACAGTTTAGTGTGGCCACAAGATCTCAGTTAACGTCTATATAAGCAACGACAAATTGAAATTAACTCAGCACTTAACATAACTACAGTTGTAACTTGCCTCACAGCAAACCTTAACTTGCTTATTACTACTATATGCAGGCGCACAGTCGTGACAATACAAGGCCTCGGCATTCTACTAACAGTTTAGTGCGCCACTGTACTTGGGTTTAAATATTACTCTTTCTATGCGTAACATGATCGAATACTAACTTGTTAAACGAGGGAGCGGAGCGACCGAGTGTCTCCATTCAACTCGAACGGTTCTCATTCTGTGATTCTGTCTGTCTATCTGTCTGTCTGTCTGTACGTCGAAAATCAGCCGAACCGCTGAACAGATTGGGCTGAAATTTTAAAAAGACATCTGGCACAAAATTATTGAGAACTGCTTACAAAATCAACTAGATCCATTGCGATTTAATCCTACAATAAATAAAAATGTGATTGTTAAAATATCGATAGCATTTGTTTAGTAGCAGCTATCGGGACCACATCTACGTGGCTTGCATGGCCTATTGGTAAGCATTTAGCCTACCACACGGCGGATTGAGGTTCGATACCCGTCAGCTCGAACTTCTTTTATATTTTTACACCCACATTTTATTTTTGAGGGGTGTTAAATGGGAAATAAAACTTAGGTGATTTTGTTTTATCTTGGAAATTTGTTAATGTTTCACGCTAATACGTTTTGAACACGATTCGCATTTCAAATGTTCAATTTAAATATCTAGTGAAACGCCAAAGTCGTTGTTAAACGAGTGAGTGAGCCATGTGTTGAGTACCCGGTATCATTCCTCATACTGGGCTAGATCCTTAGGTATAGGGGAGGAAAGGGGATGTTCCCGGGTACTCAACACTTGGCTCACTCACTCACTCGTTTAACAACGACTTTGGCGTTTCCCTAGTTATTATTGCTTACTACTTGCTTACTACTATAAACAGGCGCACAGTTGTGACAATACAAGGCCTCGGCATTCTACTAACAGTTTAGTGCGCCACTGTACTTGGGTTTTAATATTACTCTTTCTATGCGAAACATGATCGAATACTAACTCGTTATTATTTAGTAATCGTCATCGAAAAAATGCTAATTTGAAATTTTCGAGTTGGTTTTTGTTTGTTTGTTTGTTTGTTTGTTTGTTTTTAGTTCACACTTTATATAAAATTGTCTAATTTGAAGGATGTTAATTAAATTAATAAAAACATATACCTACTTAAAATAATATATAAACAAAATGTATTTTCTCAAGACCTCTTTTTTTAGTTAATTTTTTACGGACCTGATTTCTAAATGGTAATATTTACATTAACGTAATAAATACGTCATTGTTTAGGCTTTCGGGGCCCAAAATAAATTTGTATTTTGAATAAAGAATCGGCGCGATAACATGTCCGATCAAACAATAAAAAAAGAGTAAAATAAGTTGTTTATTTTATCGTTGATAACGATAGCGTGGAATAGCAATGGTTTAAGGTAAATTAGGAGATTACAAAGTATCACAATGTTGTGCTGTTGTATTGCACTTTCTTATAATTTTTGTAATTCTGATGATAATTGTGGTACTTATACTTCAAAGAACTCATTTGGCAATACATCACATTGTAAACCTGAAGAATACCAACAACGACAGGCATAACGGTGTCCTGTAATACACTAGTTTACAACTTCAAACAGATTGTTTTACGTTTTGGTGGAGGTGCCGGGTCTAGGAATAAACTTCATGTTTACGTATAATATTTAATTAGTTCTAAAAAATCAGTTTGTATGCATTGCTTCGTTTTACTAAGGCTAAATTTCATCAATTCAGTCAATTCAATTCAAACTGCGTTTTATTTCTTTAGCAACAATAATACATGATTGTATGCTTACTTTTATACTTGACATTGCCATACAAGTCTTGAAATACGCTTGGTAGTAAATTTCTGAAACAATTAAATAGTAATACAATTTCTTTAATAAATAAACGTCAAAATGTAACGTAAGCTTAGGTGATTATTACAATAATCAAAAATTGCAGTATTGATACATTGTTGTAATATTACTATTTCAAATAGTTCATTGTTGTGTGCATCTATGTAAATATATTTATTTAGTTGTCCTCCTTATTAAATCAGTTTTTAAACTGAATAGGTTAGACGTTAAATAAATAAATAAATAAATAAATAAAGTGGTTGCCTTCACTACATAGCTTTGTTTCTACAACTAAGGTGATAACATTATTAAACTATATTAGTGGTAGACATTAACATCGTAATCGCTACAGATAAAGAAAGTCGTTAATTCTACACTAGCCCAAACTGGAGCTTCCAATCTCGACACTTAAACAGGCCTACAGTATTATTATCCTCCAGTTTCGCGTGATGACAAACACATAAATACAGTTATCTCACGTTGCTGTTGCCTAGCCACGCGAGCTCACGTATCACTGTCGGGGAGATAATTCTGCTCACACACTCGAATCAATATGCGCCCAGTTATCTCTGAGGCGTTCAACGAAACATTCTTCCACCCCATTCACTGCACGACGTAGTGTGGACTTGTTAGACGAGGGAGCGAAGCGAATAAGTCTTACAAGTCAAGTCAAACGACACAAGATCTGTTTTTGTGAGTGAGTGTGTGTGTGAATGTGTGATTGTGTGGGTGAGTGAGTGAGTGAGTGAGTGAGTGAGTGAGTGAGTGAGTGAGTGAGTGAGTGAGTGAGTGAGTGAGTGAGTGAGTGAGTGAGTGAGTGAGTGAGTGGTAGAGTGAGTGAGATGAGTGAGTGAGTGAGTGAGTTATTTCGCGCCAGAACGGCCAAACGGCTGAACAGATTGAGCTGAAATTTTAAATAGACATCCGGTACAAGTTTTTAGGGTACAGTTAACATTTTGAGCAAACCCCGCTACGTTTCAAAAAATAATAAATTGAAAATACGCCGAGAATGTCAGATTAAATTTAACGACGTTTTTATTTGTGAACAAATAATTTTTATCAAACCATGTTTGCATGCAGTGACCAGGGTGTATCAAATGTTGCAAGCTCAAGGTTACCAAAGATTCCGCTCTGAGATTGAGTAAACCTTGCAATCATTACTCGTAGTTCGTACTGGCTATGCTGTCCATAGTATTTTATAAATTTCAAAATATGTTCTGTAATATTTTCTAGAAATAACAAAATAATCCAGAAATAAAATCCCTATCCCAACCGTGGTTTGAACCCGGGTCTCAAACATCCCGGGTGCAACGGCTGTCTGCCAACTAGACTAGGGAAAACGCCAAAGTCGTTGTTAGACGTGTTGAGTACCCGAAAACACTTGCATTTAAATTGACATATAGGGTTTTTGGGTTTAGTTGGTATAAGTGCGCGTCAACTTTAAGGCCATGACGAGTTATCCTAGCCTATGATAGCCTAGGGAGGAAAGAACCATGCTGGATACAGCCTTATGTATTGGGGGAGGAAGTGGAATGTTTGCTCCGATGTAAGTTCGGAGAGTAGCTGTCTACGAGATTGTAATTATTAGTTTACTTCATTTTCATACACACAAACAATAACAGTCAACAATGTGCTCTTATTTCAAAAGAAACTTTAGTGGAACAGGTAAATGATATTTAACAAAATTAGTTTTTATTATGTTGCAATATTTCGAAAAGTTTCACTTTTCTTCGACAGGCAGATATTATTTACAAAAATACAAACATCTGAGAAAACAACAACTTTCAGCTATGTGGATGTTTTGCATTTTTGTATAATGACAGCCTGTAGAAGAAAAGTTAAACTTTTCGAAATATTGCTACATAATGAAAACTTATTTTCCCACTTAAGAACAGTGTAAAGTTCAATTAATTGTTAAATAAGTTATTATAAATTGAAACTTGTAGAACAGGTAAATTGATTGTTAAATTGAAATTATTTGAACATACACTGTTCTTAAAATAAATGTTTAATTTGAAAATATTTCAACACTAGTCGAGTGTCTTTCTCAAATTGATAAGTGTTGGGTGCAAAAAAGTGTTGGAAACATTAAATATTTAACATAAATATGCAAAACTTTGCTTGTTTTCGTCAATTACTACAATTAACTTACAAATTAAGCAAAGAAGTGAGTGAGGCCTATAGTTGCTTGGCATTACAGGATTGTAATGGTGGGGAAGGTTATGTAGCTCAGTTACTTGGTCTACAAGGATTCGAACCCAGGGCCCCATGCAGGCAAAGAAGCCTAATGTAACTAAATCGCTTGGACTTCAAGAATTCGAACCCACGTCCCCATGCAGGCAAAGAAGCCTAATGTAGCTAGCTCAGTTGCTTGGTCATCAAGGATTCGAACCCAGGGCCCCATGCCCGCAAAGTAGCAATAGTCTAGAAACGTTGCTGGTATTCGAACCCAGTGTGTGGTGCTGGCAATGATCGGGGGTTCAGATGCTGAGCGTCCGCCCGGATGCCGGGGACCCGAGTTCGACTCGGAGTTTGTAAAGCTAGGAAAAGTTGTTGGTTTTAGGTCGTATTGTGATGAGGTAGAACTAGCCTTTAAATTTTTTATTGTTGCCTAACTAGGCGTAATACTCTTCAACCATGTACGCTAACGAGGGTATCGGGATGTCCATTACACTGGTCGACCTTGCAGGAGCTCGAACCCACGGGCACATAGTGACAAACTAGTAATAATCTAGCAGAGTTGCTAGACGTACCAAGGTTCAAACCCTTGGTATGATACTTGCAAGGTAGCTTTTATCTAAGCCTTTCAAGATTCGAACCCAAGGCACGCCTGAACAGAAGTTATTAAAATAAACACATGCTGTATTGCGTCTGAAATCATGATTAGTTTCCTGCCTGAACTGATATCGAACCAGAGACCTTCTGCATTGCAAGCAGAGATAAACTTGCTTGATCAACAAATCAAATCAAATCAAATCATGTAACAGCAGTTTCTGGACCTACATCAGTTCGAACCCTACTACTAGACATAACAATATAACACATTTTCAGATGATGAGGAATATAATATTTAAACCTATGGAATTTCATTTCTAATTATTTAACAATATTTTGAAGTAGCTCCAAGTTCTTCTTCTGGTTCAGTGGCTATATATTTCAAACTATTTGAAGGTTGCCGTGAACGAAAAAAAGAAGTTGAAATTGCATCATAAAAGTGTAAATATTATATTCACTGTATCTATTTCCAGATCATTTGAGAAATAATTTAGAATAACACATAACAATTTATCGGATAACAATCAAATAATTTTAAATTTATTTGTGAATTTATATCGGCCGTTTACAACAATGTATATTCGGGCTAAATTACGCAAGACAATGTTTACGATTTAAAATTTGTGTGGATTAAATGAGCAATTTGTATTGTCGCTTACGACAAAAGTCATTAATAAAGTTTCAATGTTAGCTTGTCGGTCGCTCGACTCTTGCGCGCACCCTTGTCGCCGGTGGCTCAGCGGCGCTTGTTCGTCTTCTTCACCTGGTAGTCCCGACGTCGCGGCGCAGCACGGTCGGTGGGAGGTGTGCAGAGGACGCCAGTCTCCGCCTTGGGCAGACGTCGCCTTGGGTTGGCGGCAGGCTGACGCCGCTTGACGGGACTATGCTTGCGCTGCGTCTTGCGCCTGCGACCCTTGGACTTCGAGCCACGACCACGGTGCGGCCTGTCTTCCTCCTCCTCCATCGAGGGACCCCGGCGACGACCGCCGGAACGGCGGCGGCGACGGACGAGGCAAGATCGGCGACGTTTGCGATGAGATCGGCGGCGACGGACGGATCGGCGACGTTTGTGATGAGATCGGCGGCGACGGACGGATCGGCGACGTTTGCGATGAGATCGGCGGCGGCGGCGGCGTCCGCATGCGTCCACCGCTTCGCCGATGCCTTTGGGTTTGATTTTGTCCTCTAGTTTGAGTTTTCGCAACAGGGTTTTGTCGCAAATCTGTGAACAATTGAATAACAGAAGTCTTAGACAATGACCAAAGCTGCCATGCACAATCAACCACAAGCCACACGAACGGTTGAACCCGCCCTCTTAGATCAGCTATCCCACCTGCAATGACCAAGGTTTTTTGTTTATTTGGATTAAGGACGCATCAACCGTTAGGTCATAATGCACCACTCTAACCTAGAAAGGGGGGGGATGGGCCCATGCTGGTCAGAACCAGCCACGGGTAAGGGGAGGAAAGAGGGTTCTCACGTCGCGGTCGTCATTGTCTTCGTCATCGTTCGTGGTGTCATTGTCGTCATCGTCGTCGAGGGTTCGTCAAGGGAAGGGGACAAGGTCTCGGACGACGATTGCCAGAGCTCGCCTCTATTTTCGGGGAGTAAAAGACTACCCTTCATACTAGCTTATGTTCGCGAGGTGGACTTTTTCTCTTGAATCGCCTTTTACGATTAGCAGAGCCATGCTCTGGGCCAATTCTACCCCGGACCCAGACGGGGAATGACCAAGATTTTTTGGTTTATTTGGATTAAGGACGCGTCAACCGTTAGGTCATAATGCACCACTCTAGCCTAAGGGGGTGGGGAGGAGGGGCCCATGCTGGTCAGAACCAGCCACGGGTAAGAAGAGGAAGGGGGGTTTCTCACTCGCGGTCGTCATCCTCTTTGTCATCGTTCGTTGTGTCATTGTCATCGTCGCCGAGGGGTCGTCAAGGGAAGGGGACAAGATCCACGACGACGATTGCCAGAGCTCGCCTCTAGTTTCGGGGAGTAAGATACTCCGCTCTTTCTAGCTGATGTTGGCGAGGTGGACTTTTTCTCTTGAATCGCCTTTTACGATCAGCAGAGCCATGCTCTGGGCCAATTCTACCCCGGGCCCAGACAGGGGGCGCTAGGATTGACAAACTTGATTCGAGTTTATTTGGTGAAGGGCGCGTCAACCGTTAGGTAATTATGCTCCACTTTAGCATCCTAGGGGAGGAGGTGCCCATGGTGGTCAGAACCTGCCACGGGTAGGGGAGGTTCTCACGTCACGGTCGTCATTGTCTTTGTTAATGTCATCGTTCGTTGTGTCAATTGTCATCGTCGTCGGAGACCCGACCGACGATTGCCAGAGCTTGCCTCTAGTTTCGGGGAGTAATATACTCCGCTCTTACTAGCTGATGTTTGCGAGGTGGACTTTTTCTCTTGAATCGCCTTTTACGATTAGCAGAGCCATGCTCTGGGCCAATCCTACCCCGGGCCCAGACGGGGGCTGGGGGGGAAGGGGAGAGGACCCCGACTACGGCTGCCAGAGCTAGCCTACAGTTTCGGGGAGTAAAATACGCTACCTACTAACTACAAGATATTTGATATTTATTAACTTTGCCTCTTTTCACGCCTTGTACGGTCGGCAGAGGAATACCCTGGGAGTTTATTAAAAGAGTGCGTCAACCGTTAGGTCATAAAGCGCCACTCTAGCCTAGGGAATATGGGGAGGAAAGGGAGGGCTCTTTCGTCGCGGTCGTCATCGCCTGTCGTCGTTCGTGGTGTAATTGTCGTCGTCGTCAATTTGGCTTTTTGGTTTATTTAGATTAAGGAGGCGTCAACCGTTAGGTCATAATGCACCACTCTAGCCTAGGGAATTATGGGGAGGAGTGGCCCATGCTGGTCAAAACCAGCTACGGGTAAGGGGAGGAATGGGCGTTTCTCACGTCGCGGTCGTCATCGTCTTTGTCATCGTTCGTTGTGTCATTGTCATCGTCGTCAAGGGAAGGGGACGGGTTCTCAGACGACGAGTGCCAGAGCTCGCCTCTAGTTTCGGGGAGAAATATTCTCTTCTCTTACTAGCTGATGTTTGCGAGTTGGACTTTTTCTCTTGAATCGCCTTTTACGATTAGCAGAGACATGCTCTGGGCCAATTCTGCCCCGGACCCAGACGGGGGCGTCGTCGTCAAGGGAAGGTCGTCAAGGGAAGGGGGAAAGGTCCCCGACAACAGCTACTACCAGAGCTCGCCTCTACCTACGGGGAGTAATATACTCCTCTATGTACTAGCTGAAGTTCTCGAGATTGACTATCTCTTTCCTCGTCTTTTACGATTAGTAGAGTCCAAATTCCGTCCAGGCCCAGACCTAGTCAACTCTAGGCAATGGGGAGTATTACTCCCCGAAACTGGAGGCGAGCTCTGGTAATTGTCGTCGGGGCACCTCCCCCTTCCCTTGACAACCTCCCTGACGACGATGACAATGACACAACGAACGATGACATTGACGATGACGACCGCTACGTGAGATCCCCCTTTCCTCCCCCTACCGTGGCTGGTTCTGACCAGCATGGGCCCTTCCTCCCCATATCCCCTAGGCTAGAGTGGTGCATTATGACCTAACGGTTGACGCGTTCTGAATCCAAGTAAACAGAAAAACCAGCCACAGGTAGGGAGAAGTAACGGGGAGTTCTCATGTCACGGTTGTCGTTGTCGTTGCGGTCGTCTTTGTCAACATTCGAGTTGTCGTTGTCGTTATCATCGTCGTCGTCGTCGGAGAGGTCGTCAAGGGAAGGAGGGGGTGGGGGGTCCCCGACAACGATTGCCAGAGCGCTCCTCTAATTTCGGGGAATTATATAGGTAGGATACTCCTCTACACGGAAGGGGGGGGAGGGGGAGCAGAAAACCAGATGCATGCTGCAAATATGTTTTAGATTAGTTTAAATCCTATTTGCATGCAGGTGAGCGAATAACAGCGAATAGGTTGTAGAGCAATGAGGCTTCTCACGTCATCGTCTGTGGTGTCATTGACGTCGTCGTCCTGGAGGTCGTCGAGAGGAGGTGGGTGGTTCCCCGTTGACGAATGCCCGAGCTTGCCTCTAGTTTTGGAAAGTTAAATAGGCATAGGCCTACACCCCTACTCACTAACTAATGTTTGTGAGATGGACTTTGTCTGTCTTCTCTCGATCAGCAAAGCCATGGTGGAAAAATTGCATTACCCAAGCTGAGAAGCGAGTAATTGAGATGGGTGGTGATTTATTAATGTAAACTATTGTTCTGAATATAAAAATAATTGGGCCTAATAATAATGGCAATACTGGTTAGGGCTAGGCTGAATCAAAGGTGTTCACTGGGCCTAATTCTACACGGGCCCATGCAGACGGGTAGGCCTACCCTGCTTCAAAAAACCAAGGCATCAAACTGTACAAAATATTTCAATAAGACTCACCAAATACCGTCCTTTGGAGCAACTCAAGATATGATTGTCAACCGCCTTGTCCAGGGCCTTGATAAGAGTCGTCTTCTGGACGCGACGTTTTGCTCCCTTCACGGGGAAGTCCTTGATAAAGTTCTCAATAGCCGCAGCAGAGCTGCCTTTTGCCTCCTTCATCTTGTGGATGGCGTCAATGACGCCGACGAAGACGCTCTTTCGAAGATCACTCATCTTGAAGGTTTAAGGTGATAAATATTCACTAAAATATTTGCTAAATGTGTAAAATTAAAAAAATTAAAATATTACAAAAATTTGGGCTTTCATAACGGCCGATATCAAAAGCTAAAGTGTCATTTTGACACCATTTGTTTATTTATCAATCATGTCGTACAAAACGCCTGAGAAAGAGCGGACTGATTAGTAAACACTTTGATTGTTGTTTATGTAAACATGACCTTCAATTTAGAAAATTTGTGTTAGTTTAGGACGAGGATTTGAGCATTTCACCGCTAATAATGTATAATATTCGGCCAAATTTTAAACGAGAGTTGTCCAGTACAACGGCATGCAAATGGATCAATCAATTTTAATTTTTTACTTAATGTTTTCATGTGAGAGGACAAATAGTTGGGACATTTAATCCAAAGCCACCATAGTTTGTGTATGTTGTATTCGTTTTTGTGTTCAAAGTTATGGTGCATCTAGAAATAAATTATGTAAAATTGATGGGGTAAAGCACACCAATACCGTAGTAAACACTTTCTTCCATATAAAATTCAAATTTATTTAAATAAAATGTTTTAAATCTTAGAGAGTAGCACAATGGCTGGTGATATGTCACATACAACCACCAAACGGTATATCTCTAGAATGCGGTGCAAACAACACTTGAGAAATTTACCGCACAAATAATGCAACAAGTCCCCTATTTTGTATTGTATTGTTAATAACTTGGACATCGCGTCTGTTGTTATAAGTCTACCACTGTCTGGCTTGGGGTAGAACAAGCCACTGATAATAGAAAACAGGTGATCAGGTCATCAAGTCCTGCAAACTTTTTCGAGAGATTCCGAAGAATTCTCCCCGAAGCTATAGAGACAGTGGAACCCTCACTGCCCCTGCCATCTGTGGCTGGTTCTGTCCAGCACGGGCCTGCCCCCGCCAGGCTAGATACGCACTATGCCATAACGGTTGACACACCCAAAAATCAAATAAAGATCATTTAAATGAGCGAATACTTACCAAGGTATGGACTGTACTTGGTGTTATCTTCAGGCTTTACCTTCTTCTTACCCAGGCCCACTTAACTTCATTACCAACAATTTCCCCTGATAGGCATATTTTATACCTTCTCTTCGGAAAACTTTTTAAATAAAGAATTTTCTTAGCCACAAAATTAGGCCCCCAACAACGGTCAGTTATGTTGCTGAAGCCACAATATCCGAAGAGCCGTTAAGTAGAATGTTCCCAATTCCGATGCCAGGAATGTACATCGAGTACAGGCCTGTTATAGTAAAAAGTATACACAAGAATTGGCATGCAAATTATGTAATTGTACGAATAACTAGGAATGAATGAAACTAGGTGGACATCTATATCGAAATCCAACATTTTTATATTACATCGATAATTGAATATATCACAGCCCAGCCCTAGTTTATATGTGTCGGTTGGTGGATATTATAACAGTATATTATGCTTCAAATCTCTAGTTTGTGAACTACAATATTTGGAATTATGAGTGTATGAATATATATGTATGTATACTAAGATAACGCCAAAGTCGTAGTTAGACGAGTGAGTGAGTGGAGTCATGTGTTGTGTACCCAGTTTCATTCCCTTTCATCCCCATACAGGCTGGATCTAGACTGCATGGGTCTTTCCTCCCTAGCCTATCATAGGCTAGAGTGGCGCATTATGGCCTTACAGTTGACGCGTTCTAACTAAACTCAAACCACTATCATTTACAATCAACTTAAATGCAAATGTTCCCGGGTACTCAACACATGACTCGCTCACTCGTCTAACAACGACTTTGGCGTTTTCTTAGTAGATAGTAACAGAAGATTAGGGCTTGAGTGAGACAGATGTTAGAGAGAAGGCAGCCGAACATACTAGGCGTGCCCGACAACAGCCAGTTGAAGACTACGTTTTAGTGCCTTCTTGCGCAAACACTTTCATGACTGTGTTTCACACATTAAATCAGTTTCGAGCTAACAATGAAATATATTTCAGTTTTGTCTGTGTAGTTTCAAAACTACTTGTAGAATGCTCGAATGAGCTTGAGCCAACTTTAATAATGTACAATACCAATTAAATAACAACTTGATCTCCAAATGTAGCGAATTTCACATACATTACGGGGCACTTTTTGAGCTCTGGTTTTTATCGAAATAATAGGGGTAGAAAGTATAAGATTGCCTCGGGACACACCATTGAATTTAGAATTATAGCTTGGCTTGCCTAAGCTCACCCAACAAACTTGAGTAGGAAATGTGAGAAATAGGTCAGAGATTTTATTTGATTGTCACAATACGTAATCTGAACCAAACTACCAAACTCCATCTATCAAAGTGTGCAATCTACCTTAAAATGAGTTATAAACCGTGAAATATTAGCTATTTAGGTGATTAGCGGCAAGAATCCAGAAAAGAAAAGTTTTGGTGGAGGTGCCGGGTCGCTAACTACTTTAGCAGCGGGTCACCAGATTAAGAGTTGAGCTGTTAGGTGACGTTTTAGCGTCAAGAATCCAGAAAAGAAAAGTTTTGGTGGAGGTGCCGGGCCTGCCTAAAACTACTCTTAGCTAGCAGGGTCCACCAGATTAAGAGTTGAATTGTTAGGTGACGTATTCAGATGTATTCAGAATAACATTTAGAAGATTATATTAAATTATGAGCTTAAATTTTTAAAGTATTCATGTTTGACGCTTTGTAATGAATTATTTTTAATAATTTACTCTTTGAAATGTTCATTTGTTAACTGTTATAATTAAATGATGTATTAACATACTAATATAATTAACAATCTAATTATGTTATTATTTCTGTAACGTGTAGATTGTTGTAAATTGGTTATTGGTTGTTTTTTACTTTCAAACACAGTGAAATATGAATCGCCCATCCAAGATGATTACTACACCAAACTAACTGTAGGTATGTAGTGAATACTATAAATTTCATACAAATAGACACTTATTATCACACATTTGCTGAAAGAACAGCATACAGACTCGACTGACTACCTGTTGATTGTAAGAAAACCTCGTCTATGACCGATTGATTTTGTAAAGTAGACAATCTCCGATGTAATACGTGGGTAGAAATCAGATTTATATTTTATCGTTGCGTTTATTTGAAGAGTGTTCTAGAAATTGAAGCTTACAGCACGGTTCTCGAATATCAAAGTAGGTCAAGACAAATAACCTAGAACAACCATCTCAGAGGTTAAAGCTTGCTACATCAATTTATCTCAAGGCGAAAGAATCCAACCAGAATTCTTCTCCCCCGACGAATTAAAAACACAAATTAAAACAGCGTTTCAAATTAAAATAACTAAACTGCGCTATTTAATCAAGCCTAAGAAAAGAGCTTTGTAATATAAGCTTAGGTTTCGTCTACGGGCGTGTTTGAATTGTGCACACAACATAATAGACCTTTAGGCTTATCCGGCTTAGTGGCTACTTGCTTCTTCTTCGCAAGAGTTATGATGTCATTAGTTGCATACGAGCGCCGCTCCAACAGCTGACTAGCCGGCTCGCATGCAACAGGGTCCCTGGCCTTGTAGCAGGGTCGGAGGTTCCAGACGGCGCTTTTTACCCGCTCGGATTTTAATTGATGTCGTTCTTGGCTGTCAAAGCGAAGTATAAAATTCCAGCTAACTGCTTTTCTTCGCTGAGCCCGAGAAAAAGAGAAAAAGAGAGAGAGAGAGAGAGAGAGAGAGGGGGGAAGCAAATGCAATTGCCCTACCCAGATTGAAATACGGTCCCTTGAAAGGCAAAAAGAATTCACTCCGTTCTTTATAAACACAACTGCAGAGAGGAATTAAATCGTTACTCGGTTACTGAGACGTGGCTTAACAAGCAAGATTGGCTATTTGAGAGAACGCGGGCACGCGCGCTGTGTGTAGGCCTATGTCTCGCCAACCGTTGCGTCACCAACAAAAAGTGGATTGTAACATTATTTACTAGAAACATAATAAAGAGCGACTGCCTTCGGGCATCACTTAAAGACTGTTTGTGTGATCGAATTTCTTGGCGCAACAGAGAGCGGGCGAAATGTTTACGTAGCAAAAGCGGTTTGGTAAAATGGAAATTTTGACTGATACAATATTCTACACGTTAGGTGAGAGCTTTTTGTATGTGCTTAAATAACACATTTACGTGTTGTGGGTTAAACTTTAAAGATTCATTGCAGCTTTTTTGTAAAAATTATTCTTAAAGAATACACTCAAAATATATTATTTGATATTAACTGAATGCATTTTTTAATAGAATTGTGAATTTTTACACACATGTCTTGTTTCAACCAATCACGATTTTTCTCTATTTATTTTTTTATTTATTTAACATGTCTTGCAATACAGCAGTGTTTTCCTAGATAACAACACGGACACGTAGATACCCTTATTTACCGCCAACAATGTTACGCATAAAGTTATTCACGCCTGTTTGAATAATTTAGTATTATCGCACATTCAAAATGGATAAATCAAGAATATCCGCTTTAGAAATCCATACTTCAAAACCTCTAGACTATAAATGTGATTGGTGAGGTTTTTAATGCAAAACTTTTCATCTCTCACAAATCAAAATATCGTCCTCTTTGAAATTGATGTACATTCTATCAACGCACATTTCTCGTTCGTTCGCTGTGAATGAGAGAGTATTGAATGTTGTTAAACATTGATAGAAAAAATGCTATTTCTGTATAGCGAAACCACAGTAAAAAAGGAATACAAAATCAAATCATTTCTACTTAGAGGTGAACGTTCGGTTATCCATGGACTGTAGTTTAGCGTGTAAACTCGACGATGTAGCCTTCGTAATGAATTTATATTCAATAATCCGATAAGGCTTTACAAACTGCGATCATGGATTGAACTGAAATTATTTACTGACTGGTTTTGTTTTCATTTGTCGTTCATTGAAAGCGAACTCGTGAAATCGAACTTTAGATTAGATTTATACTGAACCCAGCTGTGATCATTATTACATGCAGACATTCAACCATCAAAGCCAGCGTTAAATTAAAACAAGACGAATGTAATATTGTTAAATTAAAATTATTTATGCTGCAAGGTTGGTGTAAGCCGTAAAACAATATGTTTTCTTTCCTTTTAGGGTCCCGGCCATCCATAAATAGTTTGTCCTGTTCTGGCAAAGAGTATTTTGTGGATATTAGATTAAGTAAAATAAATAAATAAAATTAATTCATTTTTAGAGTATACACACAATACGTATATACTCTAATACTGTGAGTAATAGTGATAATAGTCAACCGCGTTTTGGCTAAAGTTAAAAATATATATTAATTTAATGTATGTTTTTGAATTGAATAACACAACAAAAACCTAGAATTCTCCCAAAACCCCCGTACTCTTGAGACACTCTAAAAATCCCTAAAAGAAAGTATGCATTATTTAGAAGTGGCAACCCTAGTATACAGGATATATAAATGAAGATATTCTAACTGTGATAAAAGTTCAAACAATGCAATAAATCAGTCGCAGTATAGGTAGGAAGGGGTTGCGTTAAATAGAGGGAGTATGCGGGAACTAGTGATGCTAGAGCGCGGTGAGAATGAATGTGGGATAAAAGTTAGGAAGTTTGAAAATTAGGAAAGAGAAACATGTGGGAGAATTCGAAAGCGTATTTTTTTTAATTGCAAGTTAAAAAGTTACAAATTGTGAGCTTTCGCTATCTACCAATGAACTATATTATTTGTACGAAACCCTGGTACTGGCGTTTTCATTCTTCAAAATCGTATTGAATATCTAAAAATTGTCACGTAGTTGGTATCAGATTAAACTAGATATGGAATGCACGAAAACTTAACTTTCGAGCAAATTTATGTTTTTGTAAAATGAATTAATGTTCATATTTTTATTGAAAAACAAACAATAAGAACTGTGCAAAAACTGAAATTTGTTGTTTCCAAAGAGTAACTTAAAACTTCAGGTGTCTAAAAATAAATGTAAATCAATAACAACGAGTAAATTGTAATTTAAGGAGTTAAATCGCAGCCCAGGCCGTAATCGTGTCGTTAAGCTTGCTTAATGCCCTGTGATTAAGTATGACCGATAGCTGCGCCACTTGATAAATTGATATTAACCACAGCACACCGATAATCTAGCTAGTTTCAGCCGAACTAGCACCGTCTATTGCCAGAACGACGTGCAGGACACATAGATCATAGAGACGCCGATAGAATCTAACTGTGCACTCACTCAATGGATGGACGTTCACAATCACGACAACGATGTAGGGACTCGATCGGTTTTATTTCACTAAATGTTTGCGAATTGATCAATTGTGAGAGGGAAAACTCTGGTTGAATCACAGATGAAACCGGAAATTTTCCTTAGAATAACCTAAAAACATAAAACTATTGATCGACTTCTAAACTAAACAACGAATTGTTGAATTTGATTTTATATGCTTTTGTATAAAATAACGTTTTTTTACATTTATGTAGGCCTAACTTGAATGTGAAATAAACTTACTCGAAAAAGTTATGCTCCCTGATATATATGATACATATTAGAAGGCCATCACAGATATGAAAATGTCGTTTCGTAAAGCGTAACTAGGCTAACATACAGATCAGGACGAGCCCGGGCCATCTCTTTCATTTACAATGAATGTTAATAATATCCATTTGAAATGAGTTTGGTCACCAAAAACAGAGAATTTCACATACATTGCGGGCCATGTTTAGCCACTAATTCTCACTCAAAACGTTTTAACTTTAGGAGTTTATTAAGTGGGGATGTGCGCATCTTTCTATCGGACAACATTTCCACATTTCAAATAAATTACTCAAACATTACCTTAGAAAATTACTACATGTTTTTCTTTTATCGTATATAAACGGTAATTTATTTTAAAAAATAAGTGATTTGATGAAAATGTACCTTTAAACTCATACTAAAGAATCATTTTTTCTCCTGAACAAAATTTCAAACTTTCAATTCTTAAGGGTAAAAATTAGTTGTCATAGGGGGTTCGAGAAGTACTCAGTGTATTGCGCATTAAAGCCTGATTTGTCTAACAGTCGTGACGCGCTCAATGAGGCTACTGAGCGACGGGGGAAGCAACAAAGATGAATACCGCTACTTGACTTCAACGACTGAGCAAGAATGCGAATGCACAATGTAGGCGACATTCAATGTGTTGACCACACGAGTTAAAAATGTTCATTTAGTTCGAACTAAGAGTTAGTTCGAACTGGTGGTGTTGATAAACACTACGGATTAGCTTAAAACTGTTTAACTTTAGTCCTATAACGAAGGTAAACTAAGACCGCTATAAGAATTAACCTTCTGTGGTAAACACTTTAGTTCGAACTAAACCGCCGCCCTCTGAATCCACCACCTGTGTAGTCTTTGATTCGAGACTGTTTTACCAGAGTCGATAAAGAAGTTTCCCCGTTCTTACCATCGGCATGCAGGGTCCACTAGATACCTAACAGCAGCAGCTCAGCATAAGGTGGACCATGAGGTGGACACTGTTGGCAAGCTGAATCGCAGTCTATTGTCTTATCTGTCAAAATGACGGATTGGAAATAATTTAAACCGAGGAGTAATGTATTTACGGGTTTTTAACTGTCTAATTTCATATAAAAAAACAACACACTGGACTCTTAGGGGTAGGCTCTTAGTATTAGTAGGTTTACTTTGTGCATACTATTGTTATTAGTTTGAGAAGTTAATAATCTGGCTGTGTTTACGTCAGGCGGGGGCATGAAGCTCAACGCCATCTGATGCTAGAAGAATGAACTTCAAAAAAAAGTTTTGAAGTCCGTAAATTTCCTTGATAAACGCATCGGACAACGGAAACCATGACGGAAACCAAGGATACTATAAGCTTAGTTCCACCTAATGCCCGTGGTAAACGCAGTCAATTTTACCACACCAACATCCCTCTCAACTCACAGGCTAAGCGGTTTGTATATGGACCACTGCCGAACACAGATAAATATTTAAGATCGGTTGAATTTGTCGCAGTCACCCAAGGTGATATATTTCAACTCGCAAGTTTCTTGGGGGGGGGGGGACCAGTTAGAAAGGCCCCTTGAAAAGCGTTAGCCAACTGTACTGAAAATACAAACATCTGTGACAAAATATTGTTTTGAACACTGCATGATATTCCCTGCGGTCACTGTCATGCGCATCTTTCTTTCTTTTGCTCAATATTGTGGTCCGTGGTGGCGTTTTTAAAGTTGTATGACACCTTTAGTGGTGACTAGATGATAAACAGAATAGGGAATAATAATAAATGATTTTTATTGAATGTAGTGGTTACATGGTTTGGTACAATATTTGGACAGAAATTCCTGAAACACATAAAACAAAAATGTTCGTAACTTTCTACTTGTTGAAAGATAGGGTTAGCACACATGAGGGATAATGTATATACAATAAAATGGTTTTGGGGGAAAAAAGTTTAAAAAAAAACAACCCACGAGACGTTGACACACATGTTACATGAAAATCGTGAAAAAGCATGTGAATTTATAAAGTACATGAGGATTTTAAGAGGTCCAGAGGCCTAGTTATTTGATGAGCATATGCTTTGGAAGTCTGTGTTTATATCGTTTGAATGGCAATGAAATGAGAGAATATTGGCCTAAGTTTTGAATCAGACTGTTGATGATGTTTTTATCACAAGCTTGATAGAAGTTATCGGTTAATTTGAACACGAAGTCGAAGATGGTTGGAAGTTTGAACATATTATGGATAGTTGTGATGCGCGTATACCTAGGAATGTTTCCAATCATGCGAATGCATTTGTTTTGCACTATTTGTAATTAGTTAAAGTTTGTTTTGCACATAATAGGGAGATAAGCTCCTCTCTATATACACTATAGACCATAAGTAAATCAAGTGATCGAGTTGTATCAACTACTCCCAGCCCTTAATTTACTTCTGGTCGTTGGTGTCACTTTTATGTCCGGCCATATGTGTGCCTCGTCTCACGATATAAATAAACAATTACCCCCGATTGAGATTGACCTTCCCTTCATGCCCCTTAACATGTTTTCGGTGACCCTAACTCGGCACCACCACCAAAAACATGAACGTTGAAATTGACGTGGTAAAATAAGAGTAAGCTTCGCGCCCTATTTTGGGTAGGTACTCTCTCTTGCAAATAACCATGTGGCATGAATTCCCCACATCCCAGACTTCGTTCGAATCGTATTGTTGTATCGCTCTTTAGGTGATAATCTAAACAATTGTGGTTTCAGGATATTTGCGAGGGGAAATAAAGGGGTATTCTAAGTGGGACAATCCCAACATTCGTCTTCATACTGCGGAAAACATCTCCATGTCGGAAAGTCGGTGGTTGGTATTGTTAGCTGTCACCCTCTGAATTATTGGAACCCCTAGTTTCCCGCAGCTTAGCAGTAGACATCACCGACAGAGTTACCTCAAGCTTAACGTGTGCGACTCCGAGTCTGAGAACACGGGCTCGAATCCCACCACCGGCAATCCTAACCGAATCTTTTATTTGAGTCGTTCATGTGAATGCTGGGACTAAGTGCTCTTAAACATCCCTCAGACATTTCTTTCACAATACGTCTTACACCTTTATAACATTGGTCGTCTAGCCCAACTTCTGTAACGTTATCAACTATTAACCCCTAGCCAGTAAACCTTAACCTATTTGCGACCTCAATTAATCACCATTCAGCAATGTCTAACAATGTTTGTTTGTTTGTTAGTGTGTTTGTTTGTTTGTTTGTTTGTTTGTTTGTTTGTTTGTTTGTTTGTTTGTTTGTTTGTTTGTTTGTTTGTTTGTTTGTTTGTTTGTTTGTTTGTTTGTTATTTCCTGTATCCTCAGAAATTAACCTCTCTAGGTATTGTACAAGAATACGATATTTACCTTTAACTCCTTTTACTTAACTCCGCTTAAAGGATTAAAATTGAACAAGAGGATGTGTAGACGGCAGAGGATTTCACCGGGTAAAAGGACATCCTTCGCCTAATCTACCGGTAGGACATGTCGACAAGTGAATGTGTGTCACGTACCTCTTTTAATTCCACTAAATCAACTATTCTCTCTCTTATTCGGCTCCAACCTGCATCTTCCTCCTCTCTTCTCACGCGGTTTACAATTGGTAAATGCATAATTGACATGAGGTGAATGCGGGCGACGACCAAACCAAGCGCCCGCAGTTAGAAATATTTCAACACCTCTTGTTAGGTTCACCTGGTCGCGGCGTCCCCGGCTCCTGATTGGTGGAGAGGCTATTCCCTCAAGTCGTAGTCTACGAGAAATCGACGCTTAGGTCGTGATAGAAGAGGGTGGGGTTGAGGGGGCAGGGGGGCATAGCAACACACGCGCTTCTGTAGCAGTAGGGGATAGGTGGTGCATAGACTGCACTTGATGACACAAGACACACAACTACTAGAATAAAACAACGAGTTAAATATTGTTATAAATGGTAAACGGAAAATGTGGAAAGAACTGGTGGAAAGACCTGAGGAATAAGACAGTTAAGTAGAGAAGGAAGAAGAATGGGACAATGTGTGAAATGTCAGGCATGGTAAACCGACTTTTATAGTCCAGGGGACACAAGAGTTTGGAGGGATCCTCCCACTCCCTACCAGATTTCATTGTTGGATATAGGGGCGGATATTATTTATATATATTATCATGTTGTTATTATGATACACATGTTTTGCTAGTTAACTGGTATTAAAATAATATATTGTATGGTGTATGCCACTAAGAGAATGTTTTTAATATGTGGATATTGTAGTTCGGAAACGTTGAGTGTTCATTCATACTAAAAAAGTGACGTACACAGTGCAAGTAACTATTTTAATACGAGTTAAGCACGTTATGGAAGGCCTCTTAAGCACTTGTAAACATAATTTATGTATTGTTGCTAATAAATATAACATAATTAAAGAAGTGTAAATCTACGACCACAAGAACTATAGAACGAAGAATTATGTTAAATAAACCATTTCGTCATTTGCGTGTTGATCCTCTTCCCACATGGTTTTCCATAGATAAAATTTAAAAAATCTGATTTGGTAATTTTTGTTAAGTGGAAATGGAAATTTCTTTCTGAACAGATCGTATATAAAAGTGGTCGAATTAAATAACGTTCGCCAATTTGTATTCTTGCTGCTTCCCTTTCACATGGACTCGAGCATGTTGGTTGGCGCATATGAATAAACATAAAAATATGCTTGTGCTGTATTATTGTTGTTTTTTTTATGTATTGGAGTTCATGAAATGAATGTTTTAATATTAAAATTCGTTGCACGCACGTTTCATGTTTTGCATAATATTTAACTTCCTTCGCCCTACTATCAGCAGTTTGAGATTCGTGTATTACTATTAATGCATCCATTGTATCACAAGCTGAAATAACTTTATTTCGTTAGTACTCCTAGCAGCAAAATGCATGGTTCATTATACTCGTAATGTCAACGACAAGGAGTGATGGGCCAAGTGAAATATCAGCGCAAAGAACATAAAAGGTCAATGACGTTAAACATTCAGTATCTCTGCTCAACCGTGCAGAAGAAATGACAAAAAAAATAAACTTGACGTCTGCGCGAGCTTCTTCCGATCAGTTCCTTGAGTGGCATCTTTTATTGAAATATTGTTAAATATTTACTGGCGCATTGTTACTTTGGAATCTTTGAAGCTGGCACTGACACATTGACAGAACTGACAGACACCGGATCAACAGAGACTCTTAACAGCGATGAAAATCGTTCCCTCATTTGCAGGGTGTGTTAATTAAAGTGTTGGCAGTTCCCTGTCTGTGTATCGTATTTCATTAGTTAATCGTGTTGTGTTTCTATAAAAACCTCGTTGGAAACGTGAGCAAGGAGCCTTTTTACCATGATTTATAGTTTGGTGTGGGTTTCCGAGGTAATATATTTCAGATAACATCTTGGGTGTAATGGCAAGGCCTAATGACGTTGAGAATATGCATCGGACTCTTTTCATTACTGTCCATGGTTTTAACATAAATAAGTTGAGAAGGCCTGTTTCAATCAGTTTAATCTATGCATTGTTATCTTTTATTTCGTGTATATTCTCTTTTTAAAGCTATAAACAACGAAGACGTAGTAATACTTTTGTCTATCAGCGAAATGGAATGTATAGCGACTATTATACATCATTTAAATGCTCAAGATCCAAGGAACCGGCACCTCCACCAAATGACGAAGTATTAACACAAATCAACGTTACAACAGCTACCTTATTACGAAACCATGATGTGCGATTTTTTTAGTCGAAATTTGAAATCAACAATATAAGAATAACCAAAAATGTACCTTCAACAGAAAATTTTCTGCTGCAAGTAACACAATAATGACCATCGTATAATGATTGATTAGAGTTAGGCATAAGATAATTTAAACTCTTTTACTTTTAACTCCTATCTAGTAAACGAATACATAGTGAAAATTAATACTTTTGTTTCAATCATACTCCCCTAGAGTTGTTGCATGTAATTTTAAATTAAACCAAATTTTAATATAGTTTTAAAAAATAAATTAAGTCAAAAATTGAAAATGGAACTTTTTAGAAAATAAATTAATAACTTTCATTTATTAATTGAAAGCAAACTATGTAAACGGAATTTGAAGAGAGAGAGAAGTCTGATTATTTCTGGCTTGAAATGGAATGGGCCACCACCCGTCAACACCAGCCAGCTGCCAGACGCATTCATAGAGTGGGGAGTATAGACAGCCAATGAATGGAAATACAGTCTATATATTGATTGATGGTGAGGTTAGGCGTACATCTATTTTTATCTTCGTTTTATGAATTGGTTTTTTCAATACGTCATATTAGCTTCCGGCTTCACTCAGTCCATCCTCGGTTGGTTTTAGCTATATGCTAGAGAGGGGTCGCTGAGGCTAGATAGGGGAAAAACCACACGCTTAGGTTTTAGATTATTGCAGCAAAACGATAACTTATATAAAGTTTTACATGAACGTGAACGAAGCACATTCTATTGATATTTGCAGTCGGTTGCGAAGAAATAGTCTTCATAAATCATTGCGAGACATAAGCTAAGTAACAAGAAATAATGGAAAATCCAACACATGAAATCCAATTCGTGAAATTACCGCTAAATCCGTTTAGTAAGGCATTCACCATTTACAAAATAAGCATTCTCGTTTAAATTGGTTAAAACGTTGAGATCCAATAAGAAAATGTCTTAATATATCTGGTAGTTAAAATAAATGTCCAAATTGTAATTTACGATGATTTAACGTGTATTGTTTTGTTAAAAAATCGTTTAATTAATTAAGAAACGTGAGTACTGATTCTTTACTATCGTTCATGCGAACGATATATACTATATTCATGCAGAATATAACAATGTTATTAACCGTTTACCAGAAACTAAAACAGAAAGCTGGACATTAAACTCATCTCCGCGCTAGCGTCAGCGAATTCTCTTAAATAAACTCTTCACGGATCTCAACACTGAATTAAGTAAACAATATTAGAATCGTAAAACTGATAAAGTAAATATCTACTCTTAATCCATATCATAGAAATGTTTTCTTGGTATTCGACGTCTTATTCCTGGAACGCAATAAGAAATAAATTTCCGCGGACAATTTAATAACATTGTTCTTGGTGCGATGCAGTTTTTTTAGTACATTTCTGTTTCCAAAATAACTTATTTGCCAGACGGTAAGCTATTCATTCTCTTTCATACTCATAGGTTTGAGTAATATTCGCTGAGAAGAATAATAAATACAAGGATGCTTTACGGCGAATGATTAGACTTCGTTAAAACTTTTCATCAAAATTTCATAAACAATTTTTATATCGAACGTCTATCCAGTTAGAATCTACAAACAGGAGCGATTTCTTATACAAGACCCGAGTAATTACTTCGCTGCTCATGCTAGCTATACAAAGAGATTATGATGAGAAGGGGAAAAACAGATTAAGTTGTTTTCTTAACTTTGCTTCATTATGTTATTTTTGCGTCTCCTTCCGCCAATTAAACCATAACAAGACTGAATGAAAAACTTTTTTACAGACCCGGCACCTCCACCAAAAGTCTAAATTTTTAAGAAAATATTTCTAAAATCTGCACATAGGATACCTTTAGGTTAATGATGACAAAAAACAGTTCAGTATTCAGTATTCAGATTTTTGCACATATTGATTCGTCCATAGTAAGAATATACCCTTTCCTGAGAAAGAGGAAGTAAATAACTAGCATTGTAGTAATAAAATAGAAATAGTAATAGAATAAGATATTTACGAGAACAATTTATAAGCATACATAAAATACTTAAACATACATTATGTGGTGAACTAAAAAGATAGAAAGACACAAAATGTGTTAGTTCAATTCAATTTTTGCAATTTTTTTTTTTATTCCTCTAATGAATAATAAGTACCATATGAATGAGAAAAGATTTAATTTTAATTTAAATGATGTTGGAGTAGCGTTTGTGATAGATTGTGGAAATTAATTGAAAATGAATAACGTAATTTTATTACAGAGATAGCTTGAACTGTTTTAAAATAGAGAATGGTTGAAAGTAGAAATGAATACATAAGAGTTGGAACGCGTTTTATGACAGTGATTTACTGCATTTGTGATGAACAGTTCAGGATGAGTGTGCAAACGTGGAAGCTGACAGAATAAATTCGTATATATTATAATAGTCAATATGTGATGAAAAGGGAAATGTGTCTTGCATGAATACCGCCTGGATACCCTGGCGATAATTGCATTATTGAATATTAAACTTTTTGCCAGACCCGGCACCTCCACCAAAAGTCTTAATTTTCAAGAAAAACACCTTAAAATCGAAATGTGGACATAGCTATATTAATTTAGGTTAATAGTGATAGAAACAGGTCAAACAATTGCAGTCAAAAATTGGGGTTAAATTGGGGTGGCTACCTATAACGGAATGTAAGTTCACTTGAAAAACCAAATTGGTTCAAAGTTTGCAGCATTGATATGTTAATCTGAAACTTTAACGATCAGTAGAATGTTGTTTATCTCCTATCGTTTGGTGAAGAACGTATATCCTAAGAATTGTGCGAGTTTGTCTCAGCATTGAAGAGGATATCACTAGGAAGCTTCACAAACGCTTTTTTAGGCGCGTTGTTGGATGAGCGTAATTTTTTTTAAACGAAAAAGGCTTTAATTACGATTTTCATTGGATGAGCGTAGCAAGCGTAGCGAGCGAAGCGAAAACTTCAATTTCACTGACCCCCCAAAAAATTTAGCTCTTTTGTTTTTTTTTTTTTTTTTTTTTTTCTTTCTGTTTGTTCGCTCGATTCCGGGCAAACGGCATATGCGATCTTGATGAAAATTTGAGGGGACCTTCGTTTCCTCTGAACTTAGAGGTGTATTGTTTTTGGGTACAATCGAAGAAATATTTTCTCATGAATATCGTACTTTTACGATTTTTTTCGATTTTTAGTGCGATATTTTCGTCACATTTGGGCCGATTCTGACCAAACAGGTGGGGCTACAACGTTCATATTTCACATGGACATTAAGATTATGGTGTTGAAGTACCTTTTTAAAGGAAAAGTTGAAAAAGTTATCTAGAATCCATAGAAATAAAGGTTTTAATATGAGTTTTTCGATTTTTAGTGCGATATTTTCGTCGCATTCGGACCGATTCTGACCAAACGGGTGGGGCTACAACGTTCATATTTCACATGGACATTTAAGGTTATGGTGATGTAGTACCTTTTGAAAGAAAAAGTTGAAAAAGTTAGCTAGAATCCATAGAAATAAAGGTTTTAATATGAGTTTTTTTACTTTAAGTGCGATATTTTCGTCACATTTAGGCCGATTTTGACCAAACGGGTGAGGCGACAACGTTCATATTTCACATGGACATTACGGTTATGGTGATGTAGTACCTTTTGTAAGAAAAAGTTGCAAAAGTTGACAAAGTTAGCCAGAATGCATAGAAATAAAGGTTTTAAAATGTGTTTTTTGAGGTTTATAATAACAACTAACAAGAATCAATTGAAACTTGACAACAGTCACCTACAATGCATTCACAAAGCACTTGCAAAGGAAAAGTGGTCCCACGCAAACTAAAAACTTACAAAAACGCTCATCCATCAACGCGGCGGGACTTTAGCGTTTTCCTAGTGAGAAATAATTTTTTGATTACGCTCAAATTTCCCACGATTGATATATTAAGTCATAAAATTAAGGTTCTGTGAAAAAATCATTACAATCGGATAAAGCATGTAGGTGTTATAAGTCGAAGAAATGTTTTAAAAATAGAAAAAAAATCGTTAAATTGCGATTTTAATGAGAAATAATTTTTGATTGCGCTCAAAAACGGAACATTTCTAAGTTCAGAGATTTTGAAGGCCTCCATAAAATTTAATCGCAATTTGAGTATCGGTTTAGCCAGAATCGTACTAACAGACACACAATAATACAAACAGAAAAAAAAAACATTCCGGATTTTTTTCTCCAGTGTAGTAGAATGGAATCTTCGCTTCGCTCATCCAAAAAAGTAATTTATTAATGTTGATAAACATCACGAATCTTCCGTCAAGAGTCGTCTTGGACACTCGGAACCCTGACGTGTTGCAATGTGATCAGGCAACGAGAGCCAACTGTCAAAGTACCACGCATTATTTATGAACGGCGCAGAAAAGAAAAAGAAACGTTATTAATATATGTGCAGTTCTTCGTGGTTTCATTCACGACTGTTAATTGAGATTGTTAACAGTGATTGTATACTTTATGAATCGATAAAAGTGTCAATAAAGTAAAAAATGGATGTGCTACTAATCTGTTATCTTAAACGAGGTTGCATTCCAATAAAAAGACTCAAACTCACGAGCAACGCAACTTCCAGAATCTACGCTCAAAACTACTCCAACACACGCACAAATTCACTAGCAACATACGCACAAGCTTACTAACAACATAGGCATAAGCTTAACATCATAATGTAATCTCACAAATGTAATCTCTAACAATCGCATTGCCCGTATTGTCTTATATCCCCTCATAGCGAGGCGCAACGACAAACATAATTAGATTTGCTGATTTCAGTAACCACAACTACTGTTGACCAATGGGCGTATAACATGCCACTATTACTCTAGGTACAGTCCGATTCACAATGCATGACTTGAGGGACGGATAGCGTAAATCAATCCGGCGTTAATCATTAAACCAAACGCTATTAGTCAGATTAAAGATCGAGTTAGCTAGATATGTTGGCCTACTCAGCTAGAAAAGGAGTTGATGGATTAACTTTCAGTTTCTGAGTATTGATAGGTGCACGGTGGTTATCGTAAGTGTTGCTTAACGATTGGACGGGTTGTACGAGCACGCAAAGAGATACGTGTTACAATGTTCAGATACATATAATATATTCCCTTAAGAGGAATCACTATGACCAGCGCGGGAAAAGTGCACGTGCTCAGATTTTTGATGATTGCAGATAAATTGTTACTAATATCACTATCTAATTTCACACGTACGTCAATAGAGAACCATTCTATTGATATACATACTCGGATACCAAAAATAGACTAAGGAATAGAATTTCGATGTCTAGTTTAAATTAATCTACAAGTTAGTCCTCTAAGTAAATATTTATAAATATTTACAAGGCTTCTGATTGGTGGTTGCCATAGTGATCACAAGTAATATGGTAGTTAAATTAACTTTCCACTTTAACTGGACATTGATATACCGGACCTTGACCAATCATTACTAGACATAAACACAGATAGTCGAAAAAATTCAAAGGCATGAGTTTTAATTCGTGAAATTCCCATTTAACCGTTTACCTTACAGTTTGTAAAATTAATATGCGCTTTTAAGTTGATTAAAATGGTAAAATCTATTACTAAAATATTGTTAATAATAGTTAGTGTAATAGTTAAAATTTATTACTTAAAATCCCTAAAGTCGAGTAAATTACGGAGATTTTTCGAATGTTTTTGTCGAAAACGATTGGATGCAATCTTCCTTAATTAACGTGCATGTAAAATATTATGTTTTTCATCGTTCACACAGAATTAATAGAAATCTGTTTAGCTCTTCTCGACGCAGTTTCCAACCCTGAAGTTGTGCATGGTGGGGTAGGATCCCCACCGGTCTAGCCCCCGCCTTTTCTTCTTTACTTTCTTCTTCCCGAGGTCCTGAGCTAATTATAATAAATTAGATCCCAACTTAAGTATAAGAACTGATTTTCAGTTGGCAAGACCTTCATGTTTTCCAACAGTTGTTATATAAAAGCGAGGTGATGTTCATAATTTACTCATGCCCCCTAGTGTGTTAGGTACAAGAAAAACAAAAACTTCCCTTCATTAAAACAAGCTATTTAAATCCGCGCGCTCCAAGTTTCATGCTGGCTCCGTTAAAATAACATGCTGCACAGTATAACAAACAACAAAGTAATTTGTTTTAAAAAATTGGTTATTTAACGTTGTTATTTATATGTATAACGGTAATGTTTTCATGAAAAAATCTTGTTTATATCAATTCTATATTACATTTTCACAGTTCTTATAGATGGAAAGATTATTTAAGTGCCTACGGAATATTTGTTACAGAACACAATGACTTCGGAATTATTATGATCACTTACCAAACGAAGTTATTAGTTCTCTCGATTCGTAACCAGTTTAAATCTCATTCATAAGCCCCCAAAGCTAAGACTGGAAAGTCACCAAAGACAGTCATACTTCGGCTTGTTGAAAAACCATTTCTAAACGACAAAGTTCGAAATTTTCAAAGACAATTATGTTTGTTTGATTTACATGGTGGAATTCGTTATCATGAAGCTAATTTCGGTTACATTATAAAAGGGTATGTCTGTTCTTATTATAAACAGTCTAAACAAATTTCAGATTGTTGGTGGTAACGCTAAGAAACAGTCGTAAGACATTTTACACACATCGTTTTTGGACCACTTTAATTCTAAACAATTATTTCTTATAATTTATAATTAAGTGGTAGTCAGAAAAATAAAGTAAGAAACACACATATTTCTCAATTTAATCGATCAGGAATCACTCCGGAGTTGGTCTTGTGGTTAGCAGGGTTCGATTCCCGTCAAAGTCAGAAGATTTTTAACTTCTGATTTGTACTTAAGTCCATCAGTTCTTGTCTTAGGAGTTTGTAAACTGTGACTTTAAAGCCGCCCTAGCAACGAGGCTTGGTCGCTTTGATTTACTGTCCCCCACTGAAAATCAGTTATATAACTGAGTGGGTAGACTCTAAATACAATTTATGTATTTATTGTTATTTATTTGTAATTGATTATAAGAAAATCAAGCCATATAATTAAATGACAAACATGAAAATATAATATGTATTTTATATATACATAACTAATTATGAAGAAAGAGTTATTTAAGTCTTGAACTCTGAAGAAATACTTGAAACAACTAGTTGCCGTCCTCCCATTAACCAACATGTGTGCATGGCTTATTCAGTGGGCAAACAATCACGTAACGAAATGAATCCCGCTTAGACTTGGCAACATCTCCTAACTTTTCAGGTGGAAAATAGAAATCTTAACGAGTTCTCTTATCAAAGTTCTGCGTGGCTTAATCCCAGACCACTGTTGCCAGATCTAGGCAGGAACACGACCGGCGGGTAACTAATTTCACTGATAGAAGAAGTAGCTCGTAAATTAAACAGGCGAATCTATGTTGTTGTTGTTGTTGTTGTTGTTGTTGTTGTTGTTGTAGCCGTTTTATTTTTATTTATAAATCCTTCCTTTTAATTGATTATGACATAGTTGAAAATACAAGCCTAGGCAATGCATATCATACATAAATTAATTATGTAAAATATGGTTTTATTAATGTATAATGTATAATAATTATTAATGTAAAATATGGAGAGAGAGATGCGTGTTGGGAAGAAGTAGAAGCAGAAAGACTATGGGAGGACAGAAGGAAATGGTGTGAGCTGGTGGTAAGAAGCAAGAAAGAAGAGGACGATATTGACGGAAAAGATTAAATGGAAGATGAAGAAATTGAAGGATTAGAAAACATGACAGGCCAGGCAAGCCTGTCTTAATAAAATCTGTGTGCCCTAGAAAATCTGGTGGTTTAGCCACCCCCTGACCCGACTTATGATGAAAGCAGGTGTAAGAAATATATATATGGTATACAAACATATTATGTTGAAAGGTGCAATTTATGGAAAACGTTTCTATAAAATAGAAGAAGAACAGACTTGTTAATGAACATACGAAATCTGAAGTAAAACACAATATAATAATTACAATATAATTAATATCGGGGCCTGCAGGGTTGGCTTGGTCGCTTTGATTTAAAGTCCCCCACTGAAAATCAGTTATATAACTGAGTGGGTAGACTCTAAATAATTTTTTTTTTTTAAATTCATAACTCGAGTAGTACGGTTTTGATAATATTGAAGATAATTTTGAATAATATAATGTAAAATATCTTTGGTTCGAAACTTGCCACCGTCAATCATGATTGAATGCGTTAACCAATTGTTTTTCTCAGACAAAAGAGGATCGAGACATTAAAAAAAACTTGGGCATTGCCTCAAATATTACACTCGATTCTCTAGTTCACTCCTTCGTTAAATAATGTGTGTTTGGTCAGTTCAAAGACAGCAGATTCGTTGCAGTATACTATCTATAATGCATTAACAAGTTACCATCTTGGTGGTAGAGTTGTTAGGGTGCTCGCCTGCCAAGTGGGAGTTAGATGTTTTAAATTTTGAATTTTACTAAATATAACCCCAAACTAAGTCATATTTAAAAAATAAAAGTTGTTCCATTAAGAGTTTCTTATCTTTCATAACTCAAAAACACTGACACAACGATGATGATGATGATGATGATGATGATGATGATGATGATGATGATGATGATGATGATGATGATGATGATGATGATGATGATGATGATGATGATGATGATGATGATGATGATGATGATATTTTAAGTATTATCTTATATACTTGCAACATTGGTAATCTTGACAAAAGAAACGTGAATGTGTCGTGTTAATTGACTGTGCAAATAACGCATAGGTAAAAAAAAAAATGTTAGTCTCTCTCTTATGATAGAGTTAAAATTCCACCTCAATCAAAAGCTCGCTTTTAAGGACAATAGCCAAGAATATATGCAAATTAAATCGTGTTGGTTCTTGGACGCGTCACAGAAACTTCCCCTCAGCCGAGCGGCGGCGCCGGCCAAAAGTCAATATCACGTTTCTTCACTTCCTTCCCATGATATTATTGAAAACTTTTTTAATATCATTTTATGAGCCTTATGGCAAGTCACTTTTAAACAATGTGATTTGTTTCATTATTGGTGAAATGTTTTCTTGTTGATTCCTAAGCTCTGCTTGTTAATTGCCCTAGAAATAATCAGCATAGAAAAATGAAGTGGATTAATAAGCTGCGTTATATTTTATCTGCATGTACTGTGTTAACACACATCTAGGACAAAAACATCGAAGTTCTCAGGTAAAAATGTGTGGGAATCATATTATATTATTTTAAAATATATTTTTAATGAAAATTCATGTTTCTTAAGTGTGCATTATGTAATCCCACCATTATAAAGTATGATAAAGGTATACAATTGATTTTATTGAAGGCAAACTATTAGCGATAGTTCAAATAACATACGATTCTTCACAATTCGTTGTTATTTTCATCATGGATTACTTAGAATACGCATACACTGTTTCCTCCTAAACTGTCTTCTCATCCATCAATAAAATATGAGAGAATCCCCCATTAGCCGTTATAAATATTGCAATTTTGTTCCACCCCCATTTCCCTTGCTCTCTGAGCCAACAATTTATATTTTAAAATATTATTTATAGTATTCCTTAATGACCAATTAAATGGTCTTTTGATTTCAACAAACTTTATCTTGACTATCTCCTCTAATTTGATGTTCAATTATTTGTTTCAATCTCTAGTATGTCTGGCCCAAAGATATTCAACATTTATTTTCCTCTTAATTCCTTCTTTGATATTGTAACTGTTTCTAAGAGGGTTTGACGGTCCATTTGGAAAATACATTTTCGTATTTATTTTTTTACTAATCTTTGGAATTTACAGTATTCTTTTTGTGTTAGACATTTGTTTAAAATATTTCAAAAACATATCTCATCGATAGTCTACTTAAAATTGCATAACCTTTAAAATAATGTGTGTACACAAGATATCCTACACAAAAGATTAATGAAGTTAAGATAATAATGATTATGCTCTATGAAATGAAAAGTTATTCCTAACTGTTTAAAACGCATTTTTTAAATCTAAATAACTTAAAGTAACCTAAACAAATTAAACGTGGTGGTCATAACTAGGAGCTTAGTAGTAAAATATATAGACATTATATGAATAAGCCTACCTATCTTAATATTTTTAAAATGAAAACCAATCAACGTCCATGCACCTTGAAAGCTTATTTGCATCAGACATAATTCATCAAGGAAAATGATGCAGCTTCTGGTATAAATCCACATTGCAATTGCTAGACTGTGTTGCTCTTCCTCTCCTTTCTACTCTTCCACAACACACACACTATCTCTTGATATCTTCCGCATTTGAATAGTGACTCTCCTCATTATTGAATATTTAGCTTTTCAATAAGTGAACACGTCACTGTCAGGTCAAAATAATATTATTAAACTTCACATATATAATTGTGACTTATTTTAATCATACTCTATCATTATTCTCTTTTCTGGGTTACCAAGTGTTTAATTATTTATGCTACGATATCCTTCTTTTTACTGTAAAAACCTGTATTCAGTCATGCGTGCGTCAGTGCTAGCCAACCCCTGAAGTAGAATTGATTAACTGTTTAATTCAATTCTCTGCGTTATTTCTTTAAGAACGACACCTCAAATGCGAAATTACAAGGCCCAAATTACTTTACGGGGCCAATAATAAATTTGTGTAAACCTCATTATTGTATACATCATTTATTTTAGTATACGGTTGACTATGGTGGAGAATGGTGATAAGTTCGATTAATAAGACAAATACTTTCTACTAATATAATGACCAAATGTCAATCTCCAAATCTGATATTCTCATCTATTGCTTTTATTCTTCAAACCGGTTCAGTACTCTACTGCAAATCATTATCTCTCGAATCTTCATGCTGCCTCATCGTATCTCACTTAAACACAACTATCACGAAACAACCTCGATAAACTTCTCTGATTATCCGCCAATTAATCTGACTTATGCTCGATGAAAGTCGCAGCTTTTTCATTCAACAGTACACAACGTCTAACTGTTAGTCAAATATATTTGTTTAAACTTTCACATATTTTTATATACATGTACTTTATTTTATTTTAATTCAACTCTATCCAGTTGATCTCTTTTTTCTGGGTTTTCAAGTATAAATTATTTTGTAAATGCCCTATATTCCGTCCTTAACTCTAAAAACTCTTGTATCTTCAGTTCCATGCGTGCGCTCACGCTGGTTGCTAACCCCTTCAAGACTAGTAGACTGATAACCTTATCACATTCGATCTCTTGCGCTCATAAACCTTTCTCTTACAGAGAACACGACCACCCCTCGCACACAGGGACCGAAAATACAAAGGCGCCCTAAACATTTCATTCATTATACGGGGCCAATAATAATTTGTGTAAACTCAATTATGAATCACCCATCCATTTGCTTGAGTCATACGGGTTGACTATGAGGCGAGAATTGCGTGAATAAATCGGATTTCAAATAAGACAAATACTTTCTAGCTACATAAGTACGTGATTGCAAAATGTCAACCTCCAAATGAGTGATATTTTCTCGATCTATTGTGTTTTATTCTTCAAAACACGGTTCAGTAAATCTACTATGCAAATCATTTATCTCTCGAATCTTCAATGCTGCACTTAAAAAAACGTATGTGATTTTAATAACAATGTTGATTGAGAAAATACTTCGTATAAATTTGTTTATCACGTATCGCTAACTACTAATTTCTGTACAATTAATTCCTGAAAAGTACCACAAAAACATGTATTGTTAGTTACGTTTTGTTCACAGTTTTACACGGAACTCTTAGCTTTCAAATAATATTTTTCGAGTAAACAACTGTACAAAAGCATGTTTTATATAATGATTACGTAACAAAACGTCCGGTTTGGGCCCCCATTTGTACCGAAACCCCAATTTTGTGAGCTGTTGTCAACCTTAAGAAATGGTTTTAAATGTTTTGTAATATTTTTTAAGGTAATGTAAAATTCCCTTTGTACTGCTCCAGAATGTATTATCGCACAAATAACTCAAGGGATCAAATAATCTGACTGAGGAAATATGGCTCAACAATTCCCTTGCCTTGGTTTCCAGGGACCAACAAACTATGTAGGAAGGAACAACCATTATTAATGTCTGGTTGCTAATCTTGTTAGCTTAGAATCTCGTGAAGGATTCTACCCATTAGATATTTCAACTAAAACACACGAGTAAACTTTTGAGCACAATTTAAACTGTAGACTTCAGTCACTAGTGTGTTTGTGTGTACAATAATATTTAAATGATTTTTAATATAAATGCATAAAATCAAACTCAGTTTGACTGCGATTACTTTATTTTTAGCAAAAACTATTTTGATGTAAGAAAAGACGTATGTGTAACATTAGAAACACTTTAAATAGGTGCAATAGGATTGAGAATGATCAGTGAATGAAACAAGGTAAAACATAAGTATTTGGGAAAACCGCAAGGTTCAAAACCACGTCCAATCGTTGGGCTAGAAATACTTTTCAACGGTATTGTATGAGCCTCCGTCAGTTTGGAACGATATTGTATTATAAAGGAAGTTGACTGCTACAATATCATGTTCTAGAGCGAGAGCGAGAGAGAAACTGAGGGTCATAATATTATATGTTGGTAAAGCCAACGACACTGCGCCAACTTTGATAGTCTCCACGAAATATTTACGATGCGACTAAAATATTATCTGGTACCACCGTCTCCCACCTCGAGTGTCTAACATTGCAAACATGCAAACAATGTCGAGAAATATATTCAAACCTAACGAATTAATGCCGTGACCAAGCCCATCACAATAGTTCCACAACGTGCCGGCAGATTCTAATGACGAAACTCTAAAGAATTATTCTTTCAAACTAACAGTAATAATTTTAACTGACAGTCCGTCGGAAGTTTAAAAATTGTAGACCAAGTGAACAATGCAGCAGTGGGGTTAGTTAGGGTATGGCCAAGCGAGACACGCAGGCCTTGTACGTTTGAGTTTAGCGATAAATTATACCTTGGCGGTTAACGTGTGCGATTGAGGCAGGGGGTGTTGTAGGGTTCTCCGTCTCGCATTGCGGATATTAGGAAGGTAGAGGAGGTCGGGGAACACCAACAGATGTAAATCGTGAACAGTAGAGAATAGAGTCGTTTGATATTGTTAAACTGTATGAAGAGAAACGAGGGAGGCTAGGACTGTAATGATCTGAGAAAGTTGATACTGTGGGAAAAAGTCCCAGTGGGCAGCGAAGTGATGCGGTGCTATTAAGACGGGACTTTACTTGCGTGCCGGGGGTAGAGATGTGTTAGCTTCTGCGTGGAGACTCGGAGAGTATCTCAAGCTAGAGACGAAGTGTTTCGTGAGGGCTTCAGATAGACGGCCGACCTAGCCACTGAGTACCGACAGCATATACATGATGTAAAGACTACTACTTTATGTATTTACCTTCTCTGATGAGTACATAATACAAATATAGGTATTACATAATATAACTCAGATTAATTATATAAAAGATGGTATAGGCCTCCTACACAAACATTATAATATGATGAAATATGAAAATTTATGGAAAACATGTGTTTATAAAACAAGATAAAAGCATTGTAATTTGACGCACTAGAACGGAAGTAAAACATAATAGGCCTAGTATAACTAGTCGTCAAAGAATTCATAAATGGAGTAGTTAGATTTTGATAAAATTAATTCTTTTAGTTTAGGATTTGAAAGTTATAGGCGATGATAATATTTGCATACAAATTTGAATTTTGCTATAAGAAAGACCAAGCGGTTATATTTAAACATGTGGTGAGTTTGTACTTCTTAATAAAGAAACGCATAATGCATCGTATAAAGTTTCCCCCGGTCTTGGTCCTGAGTAGGTAGATGATAAACACAAAACCATTAAATTATTTAGATTTAAGCTGGATGGAAGTGAAAGCGTTTAATTTTAGTGATAACAAACACATCGGATGACAGATAACTGGAAACTATTCGGATTATAAAGAATGTATTAAAAATTATTCACTTTTGGTGGAGGTGCCGGGTCGACCGACCTAAATATAATATTGTGTTAATTATTATTTGAATTATTTTGTGTTGAGTTTTATTTCAACAACCCAATAAAAGAAAAGCATTCACTTCAAATATGTCTACGAAGACATCTTCTCTCCTGCCTTTAAAATAAACTACATAAAGGTTTACTTATTCGAAAACACATCACAAAAAACGCGTATTTCGCACTTCAAAAACCGCTTTTAAAATCGCGATACGGTTGGTAATTTCAAAACAAGGTTAAGAAGCCAATAGATGTGTCAGTTGGTAGCTACTCCCTGGTACTTAAGAGAGATAACGCTTTAACATCTCCACACAAGTGTCGCGGCTCGTATCATAGGTCGGTAGTTCTGTTTAACTTACTCAAGCCCGTCTTAAAGATATTCCCCTAACATCTATAGAGCTAACCTCCTCTCTCCGCCTCGGGGAGTCAACCAGAACATTCCTTGTCGTCCGAACAAACAGTCAACGACAGGCGTTCCAGCTACGATTGTGACAAAACGTATACCCTGTATCGCTTATAATAACCCAGCTACAGCAGAAACACACTCAGCGGTAAACTTTTATTGCGTGAAAGCACCACTATTCATCAACTTGCAGTTGTAAATCAGTCGCAGTGGTTGGTTTACCGTTCAACAAATTATTAAATTGCCGAGTAGACTAAAAACGTGATTTGTACACTAGATTATAAATATTGAGGTGAGGTGTATGCCATAAACCATCGTTGCATAGAACCGTCGATATATTTTTTGAAAATTAAATCATTAATTAGTGAGGATTTTCATGTGAGTACTAATTTAAATAATAGAACTTCATTCCTGAAAATTTTAAGAAACGGAATTTAATTCATTTACGTAATATTATTTTAGACGAAACACTAACACTATTCGTAAAATAGCACAATAAGAAAGATTTCTGTTAGTAAAGCTAGATTTAAATGTGAAACTGTCACCATATGAGCTGCCTTAAGAAGGAAAGTGGTAGATTCGTTCAAGATTAAAATGTGTGATTTAAAGTATTAGACTCAGCGTTATTATTAGGAAAAAATAATTGTACATTTCAACGAAAATCCATGGTAAAGTCAGGCAATGCTGATGTATTTATTTGAATTTTTAAATTAACCAAAAACTTGAATAAATTATATTTATTTCATTATTGTATTATATATTATATGTAAATCTTAAATCGTTGTATATTGCTTTAGACATTGTGTCCTCAAAGTGACAAAAACAGTAAAAATTTGTTTTAAAAAACATTGTCCTACTTTCTCAGTAACTAATATTATAATGTTACTAAATATTGTTTACGTGTACAATCGAAACGTTATTGTAATTTACAATTTCATTTATGAGTGAACCGTACGATGAGTTGCATTCTACACGCGCAGTAAACCATGCCGTGCATTCAGATCAAGCCCCCCCCCCCCCCCCACATCTAGTCGGCCTGTACTGTGTACATCACATCACGTGTTGGCCTATCCGTGAAATAAAGTTTCAGGTACATTGTTTTCTCCTCTAAACTAACTTTGCTATCATGAAAGGTCGTGTAGTGAAGTGTAAACAACTCCGCAGTGCAGCAGTCACGTCTGTTCGCCCGCACTGCACCATGCTACACCACCAGCACCCGTCAACACATTACTAAGTAATTAGTTACTCTACTTTTCTATTCGTGGGTGTGAGGATCACACATACGTTATGTCTTCACCTACTCGGAGATTTCTCTCGTTACTTCTGACTGGAGGGGAGGGGGGGGAGTTTATGGAAATGTATGAGAGAGTTTATGCAGTCATGGATGGAGAAAATGGAAAGTGCCAAGATGGGAAAATGAGAGTTTTGGTTGATGAAATGTGGTGATGCTGCTAAAGGTGAATGATAAATACCTTCTGAGGAAGTATAGCAACTTGAAAGAAAAATTCAAGAATGAGAGTTAAAAAGATTGAAATTAAATTGAAGGAAATTCAGTAAAAAAAAACACAATAGCAAAAAAGGTACTATAGAATGAAAGGAAATGTAGTGAAGGAATAAATATTTATTGTAAAAATAAATAATTACATTAATAAACATGCCTAAATATATAAATAAATTCGAATTAAGAGTCGACCCACTGAGCACATAAAGTACAAAGCCTGTGACTCCACTGGGCGAGCGTTCCGTGATACAGAATATATATTTTCCTAGGAAAACGCTTAAGTCCCGCCGCGTTGTTGGATGAGCGTAATTGGTGCATTGAGCTACAATGTGTTATGCGAATTTTCTGTTGTTCTGTGGAAAAATCATTACTAAGTTGAAATTTTTTAAAATTAAATTAAATTAAATAAAAAATTAACTTTAATTTTTTAATTTATTAATCGTAATTGTTTTAAAAAAATCGTAAAAATGCGATTTTTATAAGAAATAATTTCTCGATTGCGCTCAAATTTAACACCTATATATTAATTCATAAAATTAAGGTTCTACGAAAAAATCATTACAATCGGATAAAGCATGTAGGTGTTATAAGTCAAAGAATTGTTTAAAAAAAGAAAAAACCCGTAAAATTTCGATTTTTATGACAAATATTTTTTAAATTGCGCTCAAATTTCACAAGAATATCTTAATTTATAAAATAAAGGTTCTGTGCAAAAATCATTAAAATCGAATAAAGCATGTAGGTGTTATAAGTCAAAGAATTTTTTTAAAAATCGAAAAAAATCGTAAAATTGCGATTTTCATGAGAAATAATTTTTCGATTGCGCTCAAAAACGTGGAAGTTCTAAGTTCAGAGACTTCGAAGGCCTCCATAAAATTTCATCTCAATCGGAGTATCGGTTTAGCCGGAATCGTGCGGACAAATAGACAAAAATACAAAAAAGAAAAAAGAAAAAAGAAAAAAAGAAAAAAGAAAAAAGAAAAAAGAAAAAAGAAAAAAGAAGAAAAAAGAAAAAAAACATCCCGGATTTTTTTCTCCAGTGTAGTAGAATGGAATCTTCGCTTCGCTCGCTACGCTCATCCAATAATCTGATATTTGACTACAAAAGTGATAAATATAATTGACTAAATCTTACCCAAGTCAGAATGGTATTTTTTATTTAATTTCTGAATTGAATGAAATATTGATTAAAACTAGTTGGCAAGAAATTTGTTTCAATGCATAACAGCTCATAAATTTCGGATTTTTCTATAGTTTATTTTTCAAACTGTACATTTACAAACATAACTCTTTTAAAATCTGAAAACGCGATATATTTAGATTAATTACAATACTCTAACAAATGTGCTAGACTTAGAGGCTACTCGTTATTCCGTCTTTTGGGGTATACTTTATAGCAAGTTTTGAACAGCTTATTTTTTGTCTAGCTTATAAACTAATGTAACTCTATTTTGAATTCTCCGAAATGTTATCAAAATCTATTTCCAATGTAGCTTCTCAATGAAATGCCCCCATGCATAATGTTAGCTATCTCTCGCCTGTCTGCAGCTTATGTTCGCAAACAAGCCGAACCCTGCGTGTACACATGCACTTCCCTCCTCGTAATTATGTATTACTTACATCATCGGTCTTTGCCCCTGAATCCTGCCCAATTAATATTGATCCTCGCCAGCCTAACTTGGCTCTACGTAATACGTATAAAACAAGTCAATAAACGCTCGATCAATCAGCTAAGGGCAGGGTATTGCTTCCGGCACTGTCACGGCCCAGTGGATACGAGTACGACCAACCCCCGGACGACGAAGAGGTCGACCTTGTATTTTACGTACACACTGTTACCAAACTTACGACAAGAAATACGCAACCGGAAACTGTTTTTTTAAAGAGCTACAATAACCTCTTTGTGAAAGTCATTCTGTATTATACACACATTTTTGTATAATGTAATATTCTGTACGGGTGAAATAGTAAAAATCTTAACTCATTTCCAACTATGTCGGGTAGAGTGGTGTTCTGCACATCGATATCTAGGGCACGCAACTGTTTTGTATCAAGGTTATCGGGCTCAGCGTTTCTTCATATTCAAATAAATATGTATTTTAATAAATTAAGTACACTTTGCAGGCCTACTTGCAACCCAATTATATGAGCCCCCACTCATGTCTTCATCACTGATCCAAATCATGAGGCTAAAAACGCAAGATGGTATGCTTTGTAAAATCAAAACCAGCAAAACAATACAAACACTGATATATGATCGACAAAAAATTGATTTACTGGAAATTACCACGTTAACTTAAAGTTTTGTAAATTCATGACATCAGAGATTTACCTTTTTCTACAGTTAACTAAATCTTCCTCGATACAAGTACAAGCTTTTGGTACTCATCCTCGTTGTCCAAGAGCAATGTTTGAGCTGGCTATTTCGGGCACTTGAGAAGAAACCCCAAGACATCCTAGACGACCTAGATAAAACTACCTCAGACCTGTTTCCTCTCTGATCAACTACCCCCTCTTCCACGCCATGAAACCCTGGACTACCGCGCCTCCATGCTAGACTAGGAGTTAATCTGTCCCACGGTTAGACAAGTGTGAGACAGTTAACCATCCTCGCAACCTAACAGCTCTTATAATCCCAAGCTGCGAGTATTATCAGCCTAGCCATGCGGAGACGAGCTTAGTACAGTCTGCTGCCGACAGTGGCGCGCAGGGGATTCCCCACACACTCTCGCGTGCATGCTTCATGCGGGAGCAAATTGTTCTCCGATATTCTAGGTATTATAATGGATTTGCATTTAGCGGTGTGTGATATCGCATGAGCTAGCAGGGAGATAAGTCTACATCAGCGCCTTCATTGAGTTAAATACCTTCTTAAAGGTATTGTACGATGCCTTTCTTTAGAAATTGAGAGTTAGTCTGAAAGCTACGGTATCGTCATACTCAACATAACATGGTACATAATCGTGCGTAAATAAATACGTAACGGTAAAAGTACAAACGGAACAAACAAGAATCAAAGAGTTTTAAATTCCCTAGATTAGTTCGTTTAGTTTAAACTAAATACTTATTTAAATTAGATTGATTCGGCTAATTATTATACATTTTAAACGGTACTTTTGGAGACACCATAACAAATAGTAACTCAATATATAATATCTCATACTGAAAACAAACTAGTGTAGCTTATTGGAAATCAAATATAGACGCATTTTGCTTCTTTGATTAAACTTAAGAAAATAATAATAAATAAATAATAATACAGGGTCACTTACTTGGTCACTTTAGTGTAATGTCCCCCACTGAATATCAGTTATATAACTGAGTGGGTAGACTCTAAATGCGAATTTAATTATTAATTTTATTTACACCTGACTATTGACTAAGAACTAGTTCCTATGTTTTTTTCTTGGTCAAACCAAGTACAAAATAAAATAGAGAAAAAATGGTTTTGATAACTACAAAAAAATATTTGTTGATATCTGCAAATATTATAATGATAAATTTAAATTAAAGTGCATATATTTCAAGCCAAGCTAGGGATATAAGTAAAATGTAAGCTGATATAATCACAAGCTTTTATTTCACTTCATGACAATACATTGTAAATTTAGGGCCAGTAAGATTATGAAAGCAGTATATTATTTAAATGACATCATTAAATGCTTCCTGATATCATCGAAGGTTTCGCCGATAGTTCAAGCATGGACATAAACAATTCTCAATCGATCCAGCAGTTGGTCAATAGAAGCGTGATCGTCAACACACAAACACTGATGTTACGATTGAATCAGTATTGACAGAGGGTAATGAACCCCAAGTGCAAATACTATGGCAATTAAGTACTACTATCTATTGGAAATGTGTCTGAACCAGTTCAATATTCTAGTAATCATAAAGTCGTGGCATCATGGAACGGAAACCTTAGCCCTATAATTACATAGGCTATATCTTGTTAGACTATTTTATTTTATATAGTGGTATTCTCAATATCTCCTATGAAATCAATAAAAAAATGTATTATTATGTCTTGCGGGACAATTGAACATTAATTAGAAGCTCACATGGTAAGCAAATCTTGTTAAAGGGGTATGCAATACAAATGTAAGCAACATGTTAGATTTTACAATAGCGACAATGACTCGTAGTCCATTTGATGAAGCCAGTCAAGGATATGATTCCACTGCAAGAGAGTGGTGTTTACCAAATTCCTTGCAAGTGTGGATTGGTTAAGCCATAGCCTTCACAATGGATACACGCCATATGGCCGTATGGCGCTGAGAAGTTGAATGGTATTGTGTGCACCATGACCCGTTTTTTTTGTCAGTATTTGTATTTTTCGAGCTAGGTCCCATCGGCAAAAATCTCCCATAAGAAAAAACATGGGGACAATATTTGTATTTTGTGACGTACTCTACAGCCTTTTCTTGAAGTACTCTATATTTTATTTTGTAATTTGGGCAAGTTGTTCGGTCAAAAAATACTTATTACAAAGAAGGGGTGTGATTTTGGAATGCATATGTTTTGCGTGTTTGAATAAGCCTTTTACAAGCATTAATAAAAAAATGAACTATAGAAACTAGACAATAATCACTTACAATTGATTTAAAAGCAAGTAATGGGCCACGAGATGGTTTTCATGTTATTGTTAATTGGTTTCTCCATAGCAATTATTACAACTTTACTAAAATTATTCTATTTACACAAAAATTAATTTGCAATGGAACTTGGAAAAGTAATTAGATCCTACGCATACAAAAAACTTGTAAAAATACAGACATACTTAATATATTCAAAAGAAATGAGATCTACTAAGCTTATGTACCCTTGTAAATTTACGCATTCTTAATTCATAAACGTACACTGCTCCGTAAGTACATCCTTGAAAAGCTTGGCAAAATAGAACTTGCAAGTTGCAAGTATTAATTGAAACGTAATAGTTCATGCAAATTATATTTGCCAAGCTTTTCAAGGATGACGGGAAAGTGTACGTTTATGAATTGAGAATGCGTAAATATAGATGGGTACATGAGCTTGGCCCTTCTTTGAGATCTAGTTGCTTTTGAGTGTGTGAGGGTTGGCTGTATTTTTACAAGTTTTTTGTATGCTTGGGTGTAAGTTATTACTACTACTCCCAAATTCGTCATTTTCAATTGGCCAGCGTATCTGACCAAACAGGTGAGGCCATAACGTTCATAGTGTACATGGTAATAGTGATGTAGTGCCTTTTGAAAGAAGAAAAGTTGAAAAAGTTGGCTGGAAGGCATAATAAAGGTTTTGATATCAACCTTTGAGATGAATTTTGTAATTTCTGGATTGATTTCCATAAAATAACCATAGAAACTTGACAATATTTACCTACAGTTGATTCAAAAAGCAAATCTTTAGGCCACGCCACAAACGTTAGCAAATATTCATAGAAACACACTGCAAAAATATGCAATTAGAAATTAGACTCCATCTTCGTAATTCATCCATTACTACTTACAATTAATTGTCCTAATCACAAAAATCAAGCTTCGTGCACGTACGGGATAGAGTGACAAGTAGTCGTCGAAGGGATTTATTTTTGACTCGACATTGATATTGAAAAATGGAAGCGATAAATTATAACAGAGAATGTTATCACTTCGGTTTCAAGTGGATTGAGCTGCAGGACTCTGCACGAATTCTATCAACGAAGTACCTACTTCACGATCTTTCAAAGTTTCGTTAATCTTGCATTACTCTTCAGTCTTCAAAGGAGTGTCCAACATTCTCGTCGACTGCACAGCCAGCATTATACAGCCGGCGCATCTAACATTAGGCCTACTCTATACAAGTTTTAACCGCCCGTGAAACTGATAATGTTTTTGTTTAGATTAGATTGGCATTGATGTTTTTTTTAGATTTGATTAGAAATATTAAGTTTAGTTTTGAGTTCATCAACTCGGTTACCAAACATCTACAACAATAACCACATACTCTGCTCGAATGCAGGGCACTGATAAGAATTTTAATAACTACCTTGGTATTTTCTTATACGCTTTTTGAATTCAAAACCATTTCTAGGCAATGAGTTTACAACTCTTTCATCCAAACCATTCAAACTCTTGGTCACAGAACGAAGAAAGGAGTGTTTACTTACATCCGTGTTACATTTGTGATCAAATATCCTCCTACTATGATATTTTCTACTTCTAAATGGGACAAAAATAATCTTTTTTTTAGAGTATATAGTTTGACAAGGTACTAAGTAAGTGCATATAGTTTGACAAGGTGATGAGTAAGTGCAGAATAGTTTAACAAGATACTGACTACTGAGTAAGTTCAGTATAGTTTGACAAGGCACTATGAAAGTGTTCTGAAGTTTTTTTTAGACTAAGGATGAAAAGATAGAAAAATATTTTTTAGGGGGGGGGGAATGATTAGAAGCAAGTAAACAATTAATGATGGTTGAAAGCGTCAATTTTATTCTGCCTTCTGGCGTGTTATACAATAATTTATCGGGCACTGTGGAGTTTTCTATAGCAAACCACAAAGGAAACTGCTAACGGTTACACAAAAATTGACTTCTTACCCACTTCCATACAGAATGATTTCAATTTATTACATTTGGTTTGGCTTAATAGTCAAGTCCTGGCTAATAACGGTTACACACGAGAGTATTTATACTTTTTTATATCACTTTAATTGTTTGGTTTCTCTACGTAATGGTTCATTTTAGTTTTCAAGATATGAATCAATTTAACAATAGAATTTTAATAAAAAAACACATTGAATTTAATGTCCGGGCGTTCATCCACATGGTCACATTGGTTCACAACATAAGTAACTTGCTCGTCAGCCCAGCCGTCAGATACAAAGTTTAGAGATGCGCTGCAACGTGTTTTGGTCAGGAGTTGGCTGCGTGCTCATCTATCTGATTCAGGTAATTACCACATGTATCTTAGCGCGGGCTAAATATCACGAAAATATGTCATTAAAAATCGAAAAAATCGTAAAAGTACAATAATCATAAGAAATATTTCTTCTATTGCACCCCAAAACGTGGCAAGTCTAATTTAAGAGACCCATTTCGGAGGTCCCCTCCAATTTCCATCAAGATCGCATAATATGCCATTTGCCCGGTAGAGAGCGAACAAACAGACAAAAAACAAACAAGAACAAACAGACAAAAAACAAACAAAAAACACCCGAGCTAATGTTTTGGGGGACAATGAAATTGAAGTATTCGCTTCGCTCATCCAATTAGTGCAGTGTGTTGTGACAAGAGACTGTGAAAGTGCACGGTAGCTATAGATAGACCAACGATGAAAAAGTAGGAAATAAAAATTTAATTTACTGGAAAAAAAATGATAATGGTTGAAAGCATCAATTTTTTACTGCATTCTGGCGTGTGTGGATTTTCTATAGCATAACGTCAACGTACAGGCTAATAACGATTTCACTTTTGTATTTCACTAAATTGTTGATTCTCTCAACGTAATGGTTCAATTTTGTTTTAATAATAGTGTTATATAACAAGAATGTTAATAAAAAAATATATAACGTCCAAGCGTTCATCCACACGGTCACATTGGTTCATAAGTAACTCGCTCGACAGCCCAGCAGTCACGTACAAAGTCTAAGCGATGCGTTGCAACGTGTTTTGGTCAGGAGTTGGCTGCGTGCTCATCTATCTCATTCAGGTAACTACCACATGTATGGTGTATGGTGATATATGTAAGAAGTTTTCATTCAATGATTAATTAACATAAGTACTCCTCGTACTGAGATAGTGCATGCGTGGGCAAATTATCAATGCTGTATTGTATTTATTATTTACTGTACAAAATCAAAAATATTTGTTAACGATCAAAATGAAACTTTAATTTGACTACCCACAGTATTTTTTTTCTTTTGATTCATTTCAAAAATAAGAAATCATACAATAAAACTGATGTGATGACGTTGATGTTAAATTAGTAACATATGTATAAATAAATGTTGTATTGTAAATCAGTCAGAAAGAACGATTAGCCATACGAAAGACAAAAACATACGGGCTTAATTGGCAACTTTGAGATCAGAATTTGCTTTTTGCCTGGAACCAGTGAAAATAGCTTCGCATTCTTTTATTTGGTAGTTGGTAGAATCTTAACAACTTCGAAATGTATAGAAATGTGTAATGCGCTTTTCTTCCACCAGAGCGCAGTGACACAAGATGGCGGCGCTGACGTTGAGGCGACGTGTTCGAGCCTCACAGGCCAGTCCCTGCGCGTCGTCTGCGAGACCCCGGAGGGGGAACCGATTACCACCTGTAACTCCCCTGCAGTCGGCACCAAGGCTCGCTTTCTCTTGAAGAAAAACGTGGTAGGCGGCAAGGCCATCGCTATAAAAGACGCTGCGCTCACTTGTCAGTCGTCGGGGCAGTGGAAGAAGACCAAACCACCAACAGGAATAACAACAACAAATCCAATGACTAGTATGACAATTATATAACAATTATTATTATTACTAGGAAAACGCTAAAGTCCCGCCGCGTTGATGGATGAGCTTTTTAAAGTTTTAAGTTTGCTTGGGATATCTTTACTTTTGCAAGTGCTTTGTTTTGCTGCCTACGCATTGTAGGTGAATGTTGTCAAGTTTCTTTTGTTTCTTGTCAATTGGTATTATTAACCGTAAAAAACTTATATTAAAAGCTTTATTTCTATAGATTCTGGCTAACTTTTTCAACTTTTTCTTTCAAAAGGTACTACATCACCATAACCTTAATGTCCATGTATAATATGAACGTTTTAGCTTCACCCGTTTGGTCAGAATTGGCCCAAATGGCACGAAAATATCGCCCAAAAAATCGAAAAAAAATCGTAAAAGTACGATATTCATGAGAAATATTTCTTCGATTGTACCCAAAAACGTGGCAAGTCTAAGTTCAGAGATTTCGAAGGTCCTGTCAAATTTTCATCCAGATCACATATGCCGTTTGCCCAGTAGAGAGCAAACAAACAGACAGAAAAAACAAACAAAAAAAAAAACAAAAAAAAAACACACCCGAGCTAAATTTTTGGGGGGTCGGTGAAATTGAAGTCTTCGCTTCGCTCATCCAATTAATATTGTTATTATTATTTTCTTTTATCCACCAATATGAACATAACATAATGGATATTTTAGAGCTTTCACCAGAGATGAACCACACCTCTAAGGTGAAACCCCTATTACAAAACAATTAATATACATGCCATTAACAAAATACAATACATACAAGAAATAACTGAAACAATTTCTTCATGCTAAAACTTTGCGTAGTATATGGGCGGTTCCTAATAATGATGCCTTTTGAAGCTCAGGAGTCCAGTGATTGCCAGAGATATGTTGGAGGTTCTCTTCAAAACTTCTTCCAATTGTCCCACAAGCTCCAATAATAATGGGAACAACCTTACAACTGACATTCCACATTCGTTGAATTTCTATTTGTAGGTCTCGATATCTTGTGCGTTTCTCTGCTTCCTTTAATACTATGTTGCGGTCTGATGGAATAGCTACATCGATGATCAAACATTTTTGAGTCTCTTTGTTTTTAACAACTATGTCTGGTTTGTTGTGAAGAACCTTTCGATCAGTGATTATTTGCTCATTCCACAATATGGTCACATTACCATTGTCAACTACTTGCTCTGGTTTATGCATGTACCATTTGTCAGAAGTTTCGATGTTATAACTTCTACAAATGTTCCAATGCAAATATGCCCCAACCTTATCATGTCGATCAATGTATTCCGTTTTTGCTAAGACCGGACATCCAGAAATAATGTGCTCCACGCTTTCTTCATAAAGCTTACACAAACGACACTTGTCATCTACTTCGAGTTTGAGAATTCTTTTTTCGTAACTTTTTGTTCTTAAGGCTTGATCTTGTGCAGCTACAATAAGACTTTCAGTTTCACCTTTGAGATTACTTCTGCCCAGCCACTTATTGGTTTGATCTTGGTCAATATGTGGTTGCTCCATGCGTGTAATATATTGGCCATGCAAAGGTTTAGACTTCCAGCAACTTATTAGATCTTCCTGGATAATATTCTTAATTTTCTTCTTGATAACCTTGACCTTGTTAGTGATGGACCCATTGATTTGATTAATATCGGTTAATTCCATACCTGATTGAAACTTGTTGCCTAACTTAATGATGGATTTTCTCATAGCTTTGCTAGACTCATGTTCTTGAACCATTCTAATAAATTTGTCATCTCCCTTTCCTTCTATGTATAAACTTAAACCAATCATTGCTGTTTTGTATGACCCCTCTAGTTGAGTTATTCCGCGACCTCCATTCTTCCTTGCGATATACAGTCTTTCTACGTCCGCTCGTGGATGGTGCATTCCGTTTATTGTCAACAATTTTCTTGTTTTTCGATCTAATCTCTTAAGTTCTTCAATGCTCCAATCTAATATCCCAAAGCTATAAGATAATACTGGCACAGCAAATTGACCAATTGCAATAGTTTTATTTCGTCCGTTCAATTCACTTTCAAGTATTAATCTTAGGCGGCGTTTGTATTCTTTGCTCAATTTATCTTTCATTAATGTATGCTGAACACCGTTACCTTCTTCTACTCCAAGATATTTATAAGTTGATTCTTGACCAATGTCCTCAATAGTGGTATGCTCGTCAAGTTGGATGTTTTCACTTGAGACAATCTTCCCTCTTTTGAATGTCGCTTTCTTGCACTTCTCGATTCCAAATTCCATACAAATGTCGTCACTGAAAGTTTTGACGATATTTAGTAAGATACTAAGTTCTTCGTCATTTTTTGCGAATAATTTCAAATCGTCCATGTACAGAAGATGCGAGACTTTATCTTCATTTGGCAATAATACATACCCCAAACCTGCGTCATTGAGGCATTTTGTCAAAGGGAACAAGCTAATGCAGAATAGAAGTGGCGATAACGAATCTCCCTGAAATATTCCTCGTTGTATGTGAACATTACTTGATACGATTTCTTCGGTCTCCGTTCTTATTTTCATACTTGTATTCCAATGTAGCATCATAATTTTGCAGAAGTTGACAATAATTGGGCTGACCTTATACATTTCCAATACTTTTAATATCCAACTATGTGGCACACTATCAAATGCTTTCTTGTAATCAATCCAACCTACGCTAAGATTCTTCTGCCTCTGTTTACAATTTTCCATTATAGCTTTACTCAACAGAAGATGATCCTTACAGCCATACGTATTTCTACAACAACATTTTTGCTCTAATGGCATTACATTTTTTGTAGCTAAAAATACTTGCATTTGTTCAGTTATAATTGAAGTTAAGATTTTATACATTGTAGGTAAACATGTGATAGGTCCACACCTATCACCCCCTACCTATAGTTTGTGGTTGAGCACCACAAATAGCCCTAAGTAGAATATTTAAAAATACTTCAGCATGCGTGAGCATGTGCGCGTGTTTAATTAATTAATAATAAATAATATTAGAATGCCTGCACTACACTTTTGGAGCTTGCTTTGTAGGTGGTGGCCTTCATAAAAAATGTAATTAAACTAACATAATCCGTGCTTAATTATTACAGGCAGAAATGGTTTTGTCAAAATTCCTCGCGGCGGCTCTTACAAATTGATTACACCATTTATGGGACATTGGAATAATGGAATCGCCGAGTGCCAAAATTATGGCAGCAATCTTGTAATTTTTGAAACCGAGGAGGAGATGAACGAAGTTGCAAAGTACATTCTACAGCCCCTGATGGACACGACCGAAAATATATTTTACGGTGCCCAAAAAAAAAACAGCAACGGGATATTTGTGACGACATTTGGTGAGCAATCTATTTTAAAAACATATTTTGAGTTGGTATAGCCGCCTTAGAGTATACACATCACTTTCACCTGATACGACCAATAACTTGATGACTAAGTTAATCATTAGATTAGTCAGTCCGTTTATTGTTGTTGAGTGGAAAGTCCAAAATGTAGACTCAACTCCTTGCATTCGCATCATCGACTGAATTAAAAAATCTTATAAAAATACTAAGTAGTGATTGGAGGTGGCGGGTATCAAACCTGTGGCCTCCCGAATCAGAGTTTCAAGCAGAACGCGTGACTTCCATGTGTAGGTATTATCTTTGCGGGTGAAATACACAAGGTTCTATAACAATCTCCTATCAACGTTAGTGGTCAAGTTTTAAATGTTATCAAAGGTTCTATACAGATAGATGACTAAAGAAAGACTCCAATACTAGTCATATCATTAACATAGCAACTCATACATTACATGTTGATCGTCATAACATTATAACAATAAGCACAAGGACAGGAAGAGGCTAACTATAATATACTAACTTGCTCACGTTCTGTTCCTAGGGCAACCATTCCCCGACTCTGTAGTGAAATGGGCATATCCTGAACCTAGCAACCTTGCTGGTGAAAATTGTGTTTTACTGAAATTGCCTAGTTTGATGGCTATGGATATACCTTGTGTGGGCGCTGGCGCCCAACTACTGTGCGAACTCCCGCCTGGCAAGGAGTGAACACCAACTCAAGCCACCCTCTACGCAGATGCCGAACACTATACCATTGTGTTCTCTGTATACTCACAATCACTGTGTTTAACTTCTGCAATAGAATACCACATTGCTACTGCACGAAAAGATTTTTTAATTTTAGCCTCATTTTCAGTTATTACAAATTTGCTTCCAGTAAGCACGCTTAGTTGCAAACAGCACGCTTCATCAGAGTTCATCACCACTTTGTGAGCCTCCACATACCGACAAATAATTTCCAAAAAATTGGTCGATATATCACTGCTTGTTTTAAAAGTTACTTTAATAGAACAGGTAGGCCTAAATATTATTAATTCTTGATTTATTCATCCATATAGCTGTTGTTGTTTTTTGTATGATGTTTGTATTCATACTATAACTACAGTTTTTTTGTTTATCTTAAAAAAGGGCGAACGGCTAAAAAAATAAAGTATATAAAGCATGAAAAGGTTGGGTATACAGAAGTACTTATAAATTTTAATATTACATTTAGCACCATGTATTACTGAAGTATTAAATAAAGCATCTAATGTTGAATTAACATGGCTTTTATTTTAAACGTATGGCAAATATGTACCAGTGTTTTAATTATATAGGTGTTTCTTTTGTTATTCGTGTGTTTACATAACGTATATTTGACAACAAAAGTCATAAACGGGTGTTGCAGCTCCCATATATTGATGTTATTTTTGTTAAAACGCACTCAGACTCATGATCAAAGTTGTTTAGAAGCCTGTCAAGAAACTGCCACCCTAGCTTCTACCTCTTAGGCCTATAAGGGTGGTTCTGGCTAGGACGTTCATGTCGTAGTATGTCACGGACTTAACTCCAGCAATCCCGACTGAAGCCATTGCATTCTAGGGTTTGAATCAATGAATTTTCCTTCAATAGTTCCGTTTAGACGGCCAAATGAATTTGTCCAAGGCCTTGATCAAAGAGTTTGATTTAACTTCGTGAAAGGTTTGATGAAACCAGTCAATCAGGAGTCTTTTCGTAATGACGTCACTGGCCCAATGGTCAGTGCTGCATCAAAGAAGATACCGCTGGGAATTGTTTACACTTGACAGCTGTTTTTAGGTTAGGTTAAGTTTGGTTGTTGTGTTTTCCACTTTTCCGAAGAAAAGCTTATCATAGAAGACAGAAGTATAAAGGATAATGACTGCTCATTCAAACTCACCTCTCCCACAGTGGAAAGTAAAGAAAGTCAAGATTTATTCGTATTGATGATTGACACATGGATTGACACTGGTGCTTCAAATGTTTCTTTAAGCACAACCTTCTAGATATTTGTCACGGGTGGCTCAAGGCCTTCTTGACCTCAGCCAGAGCGGAGATCAAGAAGACCTTGGGGTGGCTAGGATTACCTTTTGGTAACCTTGACAAATATCCATGCATAAACAGCCAGATCCAGCGGTTTAGCCGAGGTAGTTTAACCGGTTCCCACTAGAACACCGAAGTTCAGCAAACTCGGTCGTGGTCCGGGGTAGAGTGGGTGACCGCTCTGCCCTGAAACTCACGATTATCACTGGTTAAAGCAGATGAAGGGTTCGAGAGCTAGTGTAACGGCTTCGTTCTCCTCGACGTCTGCTCGGTTTAGTGGAGGAACCTATATGACTGCCAAGGTAACTCCGTTGTTTCGGATGGGACCTTAAGCCGTTGGTCCTCTTGGTACTTTTCGAAAGGAGTAGGCTACGTGCCGGTACCAGGTTTCACTTCCTCCCTTCTATTCATACTTCATCTTCATCTATCACCACTCATCGTATCGAATAACCAAAGTGCATTAATATGAGAAGTTAAGCAATATCCAATCAATCAATCAATCAATCAATAAACAAAATTTCAATATTAAGCACGTAGGCCTAACCTACATTGGTTTGAAAAGTAAAATAAAAATCATAAATAAGGAACTAACTTTATATTTATAGTGATAGTGGTAGCTATAGACGTAGACGTGAGATGTGGATTTTATCACGGGAATTCAATGGCTTTATGGGGGGGAGGGGGAGGGGGGTTGCAAAACCCAAGCTGACTGTATTCTAGCTAATAAGATAATAAAATTTATTCGCCAGTTGACCTGTACATGAACATGATACAAATATTGATATGCTAGGATTCTCTCCCTGCAGCTTGAGATTTGAAGTACCTTGTCTCCTCATTGCCACGAGTAGCATCTAGGAGGCAGTGGTGTCACCCATCCAATTCTGTGTTAGTGTCCCGAGTGCTAAAAATTAATTTTAATAAAACTTAATTTTATATCGAGAAAAGGTTTTACTACAAAAATAGCGTGGTTTCCCCCCTCCAATTTCTCATAACTTATTTAAAGATGCATCATACCTTTGAACACTAAAACTAATACAATATACACAAGCTGTAGCGTTATTGGGTTGAACTTCCTAGCTATTTGACCTCCCACGTAAAATCAGTTGGAAGTTAATAAATATTGAATGAGTCAATTACATGCCAATGTACTGGACAACTGCCGTTAAAAATTTGTACGGATATTATGAATGATTAACGGAGAAATCCTAAATTGAACATACTAAACTAACACAAATTATTTATTTTAAAGGTCATGTTGACATAAACAACAATCAAAGTGTTTACTAATCAGTCCGCTTGTTTTGGTCGACAGGATTTAAAAAATAAACAAATGGTGTCGAAATGACTTTTTACTCTTTTTATGTCAGCCGTATTTAGGCTTTTGAGGCCAAAATTTGTAGTTTCTATTATAAAGTCAGATTAATTTAACACGTTACACATTTTTTACAAATTAAGGAGTGAATATTTATTATTGTCGAGATGGCTGCTACTCGAAACCAAGTCCTCAGCTGCGCTGTTAACGCTATCCACTCGATGAAGGAGTCAAAAGGCAGCAGTTTACTAAAAATCCAGAACTACATGAAGAAATACCCCGATACGAAAGCTTCCACTAAAGTTTCAGCTGTGACCCTGGTCAAGGCCTTGGACTATGCCGTTGACCACGATGTGTTAAGTCGCTCTGGAGGGCGGTACTCGGTGAGTCTTAAGAAAATGATAATTTAAAATATTTGTACGGTTTGACCAACGAATGTAGCCATCCTAGTAGGGCCGGGGTAGGCCTATACCTGCCTATACCCATCTGAGCCCAAGTAGAATTTAAAGAGGCTACAATTGCCCGACAACAGCTTTCCGTTACCGTGACAGTTATTTTGTGCACAAGTTATTTGTGTGTGTGAATCCAGATGCTAAGATGCTAAAAAAGTGTGGCTCGTTGGTCTTGTGGTTAGCGTATCTCTTCCAATGCAGAAGGTTCAGGGTTCGATTCCCGTCAAAGTCAGAAGTTTTTTAACTTCTGATTTGGACTTAAGTCCATCAGTTCTTGTCTTAGGAGTTTGTAAACGGTGACTTTGGAGCCGTCCTAGCAACGAGGCACATAATAAATTCAAAGTTGTTCTGAATCAGCCTTGTTGATTCTGGCGTTGATCCGCGGGTGTTCGCACTGTCCATACCACTGATTGCTATATTTCATATTAAAAATATCGATCTTTGGTTGGTTATCGCTCACTCGTCGATTGCGTCGGGGCCTACAGGGTTGGCTTGGTCGCTTTGATTTACTGTCTCCCACTGAGAATCAGGAATATAACTGAGTTGGTAGACTCTAAATACAATTTATTTTTATTTGTTTATTCATAGGTTAGCCGACATGCTGTTACTGTTGCCGGGCTGTAACAAAATTTAGCAATGCTCATAAAAATATTATTTCTCTATAAATAGTAAATTTAACTCTAGGCCTACCTTTGTGTTCTAATTGTTATGTAGACCCATAAAATTGTATTTAATTTTATAATTTCAAAGCATAATATAAATGGTCTAGCATTATAAATTCAGTTTACTATATCACAGACGGCGCAATATGGCCTACCCGGTTGAAGCGCCGCAGTTTCCCATGGCATCATAGTTCGAAGGTTCCTGTGAGGGTTAGGCCTGTGCCTGAAACGCCAGTGGCGCATAACGACCTAACGGTTGACGCGCCCTTAGCAAAATCGAGACAAACAACCGCCTGGTGATGCGAGAGTGTTTTATAGCACCGCTGACAGCTGACATCTGACAGCTTACATCTGACAGCTGACCGCTGACACCGTCAATATTATTGTAGAATGTAGAGAGATATGAATCGATGTTATCAATCCTAGCTTGTTCCCTTAGTAAGTGCCCGGGGTAGAATTAGCCCAGAGCATGGCTCTGCTAATCGGTAAAGGCGAGGAAAGAGACAAAGTCTATCTCTCTAGCATCAGCTAGTAAGTAGGGTAGTCTTACTCCCCGACCCAAAACTAGAAGCGAGCTCTGGCTGTCGTCGTGAGGAACCTCGCCCCCTTCCCTTGACGAACTCCCCGACGAGTCAACGCCGAAATTTGTTCTTGGCTACTTTTAGTTTCTCATTTCCGATGCAATATTCTTTAGTTAGACCCAAGCTGCAAGCGGATTACAGCCGGCCGGCTCGGCTTAGTTCAGGCGTGCGTTCCTCGACGAATGGAGCACGTAGGCCTACTCTGCGAGTCGTACATTTCTATTCGTCGGGGAGGGTGAGTTTGGACTGAACCGAGCCGGCCGGCTGTAGTCCGCTAGCAGCTGCCTCTGGGGATGAAAGCTCATAACTTTGTATTTATATTTTAAAACGCAAGTAGGTCTATTGCTGGCCGTGCAGGTTGCACGAGGCGATTTCGCCTTCCTTCCTTTCCAGGCCGCGACCGCTGCCCATTTATTCGTCATCACCAGTTCCCACAAGATTAATAAGTAATTTTGTAATGTCTGTGAACTACTTCATGCTGTCTCTTCTTACCAGATGCACCAAACGCAGGTGGGGCAGATCTGCGTGGGCGAGTTGAACGCGGGGCTCGTGGTTGATGTTGCTTCCAACACAGTCGGCGCAGTGTGACATAACCGGTTGAAGCGCCCTAGTTTCTCACGTCGTCGTCGTCGTCGTCGTCGTCGTCGTCGTTGCGGAGCATTGTCTTAGGCTTTTACGCTTTTTTGTTCACAGATTTGCAGCGGAACCCTGCAACGGAAGCTCCAGCGTTTGGAAGCCACCAACGCCAAGGACGAACTGATGGACGCATGTGGACGCCGCAAATATAGAAGACGCAGTCGTCGACGCACTATCAACCAGGCGCGTAAAGCCCGTCGCTGTGTTCACCGTCGCAGCCGTTCACGCAGGAGGTCTGGCCGTCGTAGGAGCGTCTCTCCTGGGGAGGCGGTAGATGCAGGGGGCAAGGCGTATAATCGCAAGCGCAAGGGGGTCAAGGCGCTTACACGCAAGGTCGCGAAGGGCAAGGCGCAAGGACACCAAGGACGCGAAGGGCAAGGCTCAAGGACACAAGGACGCGAAGGGCAAGGCACAAGGTCGTAATCGCAGGCAAGCGGAGCCCCAAGTACGCAGGAAGGCAAATAAGAAGGACGCGAAGCGCAGCCGGAGCCCCAGCGCAGAGAACACCGGCGACCGCAAGCGACGCTCGACCAAGTCGATCCAAGAACCACAGCCACCCAACGGCAACCACCCTGCCAACGAGCAGGCTGCGAAGGGGAGGGCACCGCGTCGTCGTCGTGTCCCCCGCGACGACTTGGAGTCGGCCAGCCACCATTCAGACATGTTCCCCAGCGACATGGAGGCGATGATGGAAGCTGCGGAGGCCAGCCACCAGTCTGACATGTCCCCACCGGTCGACGCCGAGGAGCTCGCGGAGTAGACGAGCGAACAACAGGCCAAGTACGGAAAACTATCTGTGATTTTTCGTGGCAAGCTCGAGTAAAAACAATAACATCTCATCAGTATAATAATTTAAAACCTTTATATTGTACTCATCTATCATCTCATTTCAAATCGTTAAAATTTCTCTAAAAAAATGTACTGTATAACATCTAATACTCATCATCATTGTTGTGAACGGCTGATTTAACTTCACAAAATAAAATCAACATGTCATCTAATAATTATTGTTTATTTATCACTTTCTGGAAGAAATGTGTGATTGATTCAAGCATTTCTTCTTGAGTTATTTACAATATGTACCACTATTTTGAGACAATTCCAACTTCTTTTCGTTCAATGCTTCTCTTCAATATGGTCAATAGCAGTGAAACAGAGAAGAAAATGGAGCTATACAAAATATTGTTAAATTATTAAAATATAAATAGTTAACATTTTTATGTAATAAATGATCTATTCACTATTATCTGATTATGACATGATACACATTGTATTATTTCATGCCTTTTAATGCAGCCGTGGAGTCCGAATCCAGATGTGTGATTCGTTGAACAAGTAAGTTAATCTCTGCAGAAGACCTCTGGTTCAAATACCGGTACAGCAGAATTCCCTTTCAGACTGTAATACCATGGACTTTTAACTTCCTTCCTCTGCATTTTAATACAAAGCATGTATTTATTTAGGTTCGAGCTTCAGCAACTGGGCACTACGCTAGAACTACTTTGCCAGAATGGGGTCGTGGGTTCGAATCCTGGTAGGCCCAGTAACTAAGCAACATAAGTACTTCTTTGCCAGCATGGGGCCGTGGGTTCGAATCCTGGCAGGCCCAACAACTAAGCTTTCTAAATGTTTTCCTCCTTTGTAAATCAGTTTTTTAACTGAATATGGTAGACGTTAAATAAATAAATAAATAAATAAATAAATAAACTAAGCAACATTAGTAGGCTACTTCTGTGTCAGTATGGGGTATGGGTCGTGGGGGATTTGACCACCCCACTTTACAAGCTTACACCCCCAATACACAACACATTACACATTACACAACTGTTCATCTTTATAATTTGTCTAAGACGCGTATTTACCCCTCGGCCCCTCGATTTTCTAGGCCTAGTGAGCAACAGGGGTGGAACGATGTAACTTTTAAACGCCCGTGACTCTTACTCGGCCTCCCGTGGGCAGAAGCAGGAAAATCAAATCAAATAAATTCGTTTTTTCTCCTCGAACAGATAAGTACGTAAATTCTTATTTCTCTTACATAGCCCTTCTTCCATTAAACACAAGAGATATGTCGTTGCGACTCCTCATAGTCTAAATTTCTGTAGATGTTTATACTTTTCTTGTAACTAAACGGGGCCAAAATTTGAAAATCAAATCACCTGTGATGAAGATATTATGAAACAGCTTTCTGAGTAAGCACCCAAAAAATTGTCTTGAATGATGGAAAAATTTAGACGAAGTTTGAAAAAATGAACGCACGTTTTTCGGCTAGAATCGTCGCATTCTCGTTATAATTTGATTGTCATGTCAAACTCCGTTGAGTGGTACATAATCCTTTTTGTTATTTTCTTAAAAAATTAAACATTTAACAAATTTTAAAACTATTCTCTCGTTAATGCATAAATAACTGAAAATAAAACACACAATTCAAGTACATTTTCTTATGCGTAAAATTGTACTTCAAAAATATTTTGGGGTATTAAAATGAATGTATTGTATTAGTTTTAATATTGTTTTATATCGGTGTTTAAACGTTTAATCTTTAAATAAATAAATAAATAAATTGTATTTAGAGTCTACCCACTCAGTTATATAAACTGATTTTCAGTGGGGGACTTTAAATCAAAGCGACTAAGCCAACCCTGTAGGCCCCGACGCAATCGGCGAGTGAGCGATAACCAACCAAAGAACGATTTTTTTAATATGAAATAAGCAATCAGTGGTATGGACAGTGCGAACACCCGCGGATCAACGCCAGAATCAACAAGGTCGATTCAGAACAACTCTGAATTTATTATGTGCTTCGTTGCTAGGACGGCTCCAAAGTCACCGTTTACAAACTCCTAAGACAAGAACTGATGGACATAAGTCCAAATCAGAAGTTAAAAAACTTCTGACTTTGGCGGGAATCGAACCCTGGACCTTCTGCATTGGAAGCAGGTACGCTAACAACAAGACCAACGAGCCACACAACAAGACCAACGAGTCAATCAAATTCACAGAGCACAGAGCACTCCTTCCCTCCCCTGGCTGAACCTGTCCTGGGAACGAAGTTTTCAAATTGACGTTTTGATCAAAACGTTCACTTTTGATAACGTTCACGTTTTGAGGTATGAATGAAATGCAAGTTTCGAATTTCTCCACCGACGTTGTGAGATAAATTTGCTATGCTGTTTAAATTATCCCACCGTAAAAAACAATATTTTGAATTTCCAAAAATCACCAACCATTTTTTAAAGAAATCCAAAACAATTTTTTGTCTCTGACGAACTGACGCGCCATTTTGAGGCCGTAGCCTTGGACGCGGCCCTCTGACGTCATTGGAAAGGCTAAACTCAAACATTGTTTGATCCCACGGGCTATTTTCCCATGGGTGGAAAAAGACGTTGAGGGACGTAAAAAAAGACGTTTTGATTTCAAATAGAGAGAAATATAGAGAAATATTTTCTAGATTGTACATAAAAGCAGGTCTAAGTTCAGAGATTTCGAAGGTCCCATTAAATTTTCATCAAGATCGCAATGCCCTTTGCCTGGCAGAATACGATAGACAAAAAAACACCCGAGCTATGTTTCTCAAAGCAAGTGAAATTGAAGTCTTCGCTGCGCTCATCCAATGAACTGTGTTATTATCAATGTGTTTACTAGGCCTAATATTATTCCAAGAGTGAATGCATGTTGTATAGTTTGACAAGGTACTGAGCTAGTGTCGTGTAGTTTAACAAGGAGCTGTGAAAATGCACAGTAGTTTTGAAGACCATCGTTGAAAAGGCAGCAAATACAGATTTAATTTCAGGGGAGTGACCGGAAACAAGTAAAAAATGTTTATGATAGTTGAAAGCGTCAATTTATGTCTGTCTCTAGCGTGTTACACAATAATTTATCGGACCTGGTGGAGTTTTCTATAGCACACGATAAAAGAAATTGTTAAACGCATGAAGTAATTTGAGCTTTTACCCAAAGCGGCCCATACAGAATGATTTCAATTTATTACAAACTGCTCAAGCCAAGGCTAATAACGGTTTCACACGAGGGTACTCATACTTTAGTATACACTAAATTGTTTGGTTTCCCCACGTAATGGTTCATTTTTGTTTAAAAAATATCAATAAATTTAACAATAGAATGTTAATAAAATAAATTTAACGTCCAAGCGTTCATCCACACGGTCACATTGGTTCATAAGTAACTCGCTCGACAGCCCAGCAGTCACGTACAAAGTCTTAGCGATGCGTTGCAACGTGTTTTGGTCAGGAGTTGGCTGCGTGCTCATCTATCTCATTCAGGTAACTATCTCATGTATCTTAGTGCGGGTGATAAATGTATAAAGTTTTCATTCCATACTCAATTAACATAAGTGAACTCCTCTAACTGAGCTAATGTATATACTAAGGCAAAATTATCAATGTTTGTATTGTATATTTATTGTATACTAATGAATAATATGATGCAAAATCATAAATATTTGGTAACGATCAAAATGAAACTTTAATTTGACTACAACTACTAATAGATTTTTTTCTATAGACTATTTTCAAAAATAAGAAATCATACGATGAAAATGTCGTATGACGTTGATGTTAGATTGTCACAAATGTTTAACGGGCTTAAGGCTATTCCAGAGCACTCTTACCGATATTTTGAAAGTCAACGGAAAATGGCTAAAAGTTGGTTGGATGAAAGATGAACTTGAATAAAAAAGGGGGATAATAAAACTTTCTTTTTTGGACGGGACAAAAGTTTCATTTTGACCATTATATGCAAATTTTGGGTTAAATACGAAAAAGAATATTCTTGATGCAATACTTAATTTTTTACTCTGTTTTTTAAATTGCTTTAACACATCTTTGTCTCTGGACTGAGTACAAGGGAAAATAATTTTATGAAGTAACTTTTTATGAACGATTTTTTGTGTTCCGGTTAAAAACCATTTTTGTTCCATGTGACAAAAAAAATCGCACCTCTAACATTGCTACAGAAAATTATTTTACATTATACTCAGTCCAGAGACAAAGGTGTGTTGAAACAAAACAAAAAAATCATAGCTCAAAATTAAATATTGCATCTAGAACATTTATTTTCGTATTGACCCAAAATTTGCATATAATGGCCAAAATAGAGCTTTTGTCCAGTCCAAAAAAGTAATTTTTTCCTTCTTTTTTATTCGAATTCATCTTTCATCCAACCAACTTTCAGCCATTTTCCTTTGACTTTAAAAAGTGCTCTGGAATAGCTTTAAATGGTAACTTCGAGTTTAATCAGAATGTGCTTATTGCCTAGAACAAGTGAGAATAGGTTCGCATTCTTTAATTTGGAATTTAAAAGAACCTTACAACTTCCTTATGTATAGAAGTGTGTAATGCGCTTTCTCCCACCAGAGTGCAGTGGCACAAGATGGCGACGCTGACGCAGAGTCGTGTTCAAGCCTCACAGGCCAGTCCCTGCGCGTCGTCTGCGAGACCCCGGAGGGGATCCCGAGTACCACCTGTAACTCCCCTGCAGTCGGCACCAAGGCTCGCATCTACTGGAAGAAAACCGTTGCAGCTGGTGGCAAGGTCATCGTTATAAAAGACGCTGAGCTCGCTTGTCAGCCATCGGGGCAGTGGAAGAAGACCAAACCACCAACACGAACAACAACAACAACAACAGAATTACCACCTCCACCACCACCACCACCACCACCAACTACATCAACAACAACAACAGCAACAACACCACGAACAACAACGACGACGACGACAACAACAACAACAACAACAACAACAACAACAACAACAACAACAACAACAACAACAACAACAAAGCCGAAGACAAGTATGAGAATTAATTGAAATTATTTTATTATTAAGATGATAATACACGCCGAGGCAAATTCTCGATCGCTCGGTGACCGACACCACAGTTGTACGAAACTGTACATATTTATTTTGTCACGGTCGTGAAAACAAACGACTTTTCAAAAATGTATTTTACGTTATTTAAAAAACAAATTGATTTTTACTATTTTTAACTTTAGCAAAAATTGTATGCTTTCTTGACATTTATGTGAAGTTTCATGTATGTCGGGTGCTTGAGGAATTTGCCAACAGTGTCAAGTTCTATTCTCTCCTATTTCCTATCAACACTCTAAGGCATAGATACTGGGAAAACGCTTAAGTCCCGCCACGTTGTTGGATGAGCGTAATTGGTGCATTGAGTTGCAATGTGTTATGCGGATTTTCTGTTGTACTGTGAACAAATCATTACTAAGTTGAGAATTTTTTAAAATTAATTTAAATTAAATAAAAAATAAACTTTAATTTTTAATTTTTTTAATTAATCGTAATTTTAAAAAAGAAAAAAATCGTAAAATTTCGATTTTCATAAGAAATAATTTTTTGATTGCGCTCAGATTTCACACGAATATATAAATTCATGAAATTAAGGTTCTGTGAAAAAATCATTACAATTGGATAAATCACGTAGGTTTTAGCCTATTCGCGGTTAAAACTTAACCAGGTAGCAGCACGGTCGTATGCCAACATGGCCGTCCGAAGGCAGATAAAAACACGGGCTGCATAGGGAGCAAGACATTATATATATTATTATTATTATAGTATATATAGGGGTGCTGAGCCTGGCTAGCAAGCACTAGAAGATAGCCCGAGAAACTGGTGACTCGTCACCCCCCGACCCGACGAATGTTGGAAAAGGGTGTTTGATATATATATATATATTATATATATTTATATATTTATATATATATATATATATTATACATATAGAGAGAGAGAGAGAGAGAGAGAGAGAGAGAGAGAGAGAGAGAGAGAGAGAGAGAGAGAGATTTAAAAGTTACAGAATAGTTATTTTGTAAATGAAGGTAACAAAATTATGTAGGTGTAATGCAATATTATTCTAATTCATATAGTCTAAGCGAATGCATCGTTTAAGAATACTTTTAGACTACGTTTATATCAGCATTTTTATGTCCAGTTCAGGGTAGCGGCATACAAGAGAATTGTAAAAAATAATTTATTTCACAACCCTACCATGATTGTGACTTAAAATAGCTCGGCACTTTAAGTATCTTATGAGGGCACTTATCGGCCAAAATTGAGCACAAAACATTGGTCACAGAAAAAGATCCGAATAGATTTATGCTCCAATGCAATTCAATTTTCAGTACCTTTGATGCGGCCCTTGCGAATTTTCATGAATACACTATTTTCTCGTCTGTGGTGTATTTTTAGCAAATAAATTTAGTATAAATCAACTTCTAAAAGACATACAAGCATAGATCTAAACTTGATAGAGAACCTTCTGTAAAAATATAACGCACTTTCGTTTATCAGTTAGATTTTGTTACGAGAGTATGTTCAAAGACAAATAACACGAGCAGTGAAGTGCCTTCGTAAGACGAGTCGCTGAGGCTGGCACGGAGACGAGTTCAGGCGCTCAGTTTTCTGTTTTTCCTGGTAAACGGTTTATAACACCGTTATCAAATTTCACACTAACGTTAATAAAGAATAAATCTATGCTATCCAGTACGCGTATTCCTAAATTAATTCATTGATTTTGAATTAAAAATTAGGGAAATCACCGAAATTTATTGCGTTTTGGTCAACTTAGAGAATTTATTCCAAAAGTACAGATTTATTTAACTCAAGTTTCAATAATGGATATCAACGTTTAAATCAATGTTAAAGCGTGGGTTAATTTGGTTTTATCGTAAGATAAACGGTTTTGGTGGTAATTTCTAGAATTGGAATCCATGTTTTGGATTTCCCATTTTTTCACGTTTTGGACTTATGTCTCGTACTGGATTTTAAAGGCTTAATTTTTTCAACCAATTGCGAATATCAATATAAAATTACTTTATTAACATCCATGCAAAATTTGGTAATGATATTACCAACCGTTGAGTAGAAATCATTAACACCCGAGTGCGCGCATTTGAGTTGGGCCAAGCTCAGCGTCCCCTCTTAAGACGGTAATATTATTAGTTAACAAGCAGTTAAGATGGAATGTTTTACTCCGGGTGAACGTGGTAATGTTGTGGTGGGGGGAGGGGCGGGAGGGGGAGGGGAAGCCGAGGAATTGGGAATCGTGTTTGCGGTCGAGATCGGCTTGAAATGTCTCCGCGGATAATTACAAGCCACGGCGAGACCGACCGAGTATTGCGGGATTCACAGTGCTAAACTCAAGCTATGTGATGTCAAGAGGTTTCCTTTGAAGCGAGAGGACTTCAAGCAATGAAAATATCTCGCTCTTCAATCACGAAGAACTTTTTAAGAGTTCGTTCGAAAGAAGTGAGCTAAAGTTTGCCAGTCATCAGAGCAAAGCTCCATGTGACGAGATAGGTTTCACTCTTCAGCCAATCACAGGCCAGAGATGTGTGGATTTAATAGCCTATCAAATACATTTTATTCCGTATGGAAACCAGTGGTATTATCTTAACATAACTTTATGTGAGACCCAATCTTCCAAATATAATTCATAAATGTAAAATAGGTACTAATAAACATGATCAATCTTCTAAATCGATCAACTATTTAACCCCCCACCCCCACCTCCACCCCCCACTCAACCCCATATGTGGGTTTTGCTGGTGGCTTGTCTATTACGCTAAAGACATTACACCACTGTACAGCAGAAATTTTTGTTCAAATAACTGACTTTCAGGACCTAAATATTAAAATCTTTGTTATAAAACCTAGTAAATTTGATAACGATAATGCGTAAGCACGTTGACGTAACGAGTAGCAGTCAATAATCGGTTTACAATAACCAAAGCTATTCAGGTTTGACATAGAAAAAATTGTATTCCATTAGACTTTGTGAATTATTCAACCCTCCCACTTGGTTTTATTAGAGTATTTGTCAGTGGTATGTGTGTACCCGAAATTCTGGGTCGAATATGGAATTTGTGGGCCGACCGGACAGTCAAAAAAGGAACCCGATTTAAATATATTTTTAGGGTTTGGTGGAGGTGCCGGTCCAGAACTTTTTTTAATAGCTTATTATACAAAATCATAACATTCAATACAAATAAAAACAATATAAATTAATTTTGAGATAATCATAATGTATGATTCTTCACAACTAAAATTCAATGTCCATGTTTACGTGAAATGTTATAACGGGCGTCTTTTCTTGCTATACTAACATTAATTTCTTCTCTGCACTGAGTATTGAGATTAATATGGTAGCTTACCCGTTAGTACTGATATTAATTATTCACTATTGTGCTGTTGTTCTACGTTCAATGTTCTCTGCTTTGAATTACTATTTACGAGTAAACCACCTGTGTACCTGAACAAGTGATTACTCCACCTTTAGAATCAAGCTTGTTTGTATTTCAAGTCCGCATTATGAACTATATGATTTCTACTGAAATAGGAAATTGTTTTAAAATTATTTGCCGTCATCAGCATTATTATGTAGAAAGTTCGTATAAAAAGTATTGATTGTGGAAGTACTAAGTGCCTGTGGCAAAAGGTTTTAAAATACGTTGCATTGTGACGAAACAAAGCCCTCTTTATAAAGACTAACTTAATGGTTAATTGGATCAATTTTATCGAGGTTCTTTTTTAGTTCAACACGCGGTTGCAGTATAATTGCACATTGCAAATATCTCAAGGCAGTATACTCGTCTTACTGAATAAACTACAACTGGCATGATCTTATCAAAATGTTATTTCTGCATAATAGTTAGGAAGGAATGACCGACGGCGTTGAAGAACTCAATCCCAGTAATTGCTCATTACTGAGAATAACAATGTGGTAAACGTATATATTCGTTGAACCAGGGAATATCCAATTAAGATTGAAACAAATAACGTTATAACAAAAGCAATAAACAAAACGAAATAACAAAAGCAATTTACAAACCATAATAGTGACTGCATAGAAATTTTCATGTTCTTTTTAAGCACAATGCAGATAAATAAACATCAAATCTAAAAATGCAATGATTGCAATGTTGTCATTATTATTGTTTCGTTGTAATGGTCATAACAGTTCCAACCAAAATCTGCCACCATTACACTTACAGAAGTTCTTGAGAATTAAACCATCGAGACCACATATCTAACTCTTTAATATTTTGCTGTTTGATTTGTTGTGCAATGCGGACCATTGACAAAATTAAGCATATGCAATTTATTTGTACTATGATAACTTAGTTTTGTTTTTTGTGTGTAAAACAATTGTTGAGCTAGATTATTGTGTACAACGCGCGTGTCACTGTTACCATGTTAATTAATTTAGTATAATAATATTTGTCATTGTTTACAGTACTTGATTAATATAATTATTGTTAATGTGCAAGCTCAGCGGTAGAGCCACCACTAATTAGATAACTGCAGTAGGTATAATTAAGTTTTAATAATTAAGTTGTTCTGTATTTTCTGTGTGTTTCCAATTAGGTTACAGGTTTATCGGTGTGAAAAGGTGGCATGGGGAATAAACGATTAAGAAATCCTACCAACATTATTGTTGGATGAGCGTAGCGAGCGTAGCGAGCGTAGCGAGCGAAGCGAAGATTCCATTTCACTACACTGGAGAAAAAAATCCGGAATGTTTTTTTTTTTTTCTTTCTTTCTTTCTGTATTTTTGTGTGTCTGTTAACACGATTCAGGCTAACCGATACTCCGCGATTGCGATGAAATTTCATGGAAGCCTTCGAAATCTCTGAACTTAGAACTGCCACGTTTTTGAGCGCAATCGGGAAATTTTATCTCATAAAAAACACAATTTTACGATTTTTTTCGATTTTTAAAAACTTTCTTCGACTCATAACACCTACATGCTTTATCCGATTATAATGATTTTTTCACAGAACCTTAATTTCATGAATTAAGATATTCGTGCGAAATTTGAGCGAAATCGAAAAATTATTCTCATGAAAATCGAAATTTTCCTTTTTTTTTTGTAAAAAATTCTTTGACTTCATGACACCTACATGCTTTATCCAATTGTAATTATTTTTCACAGAACCTTAATTTTATGAAATAATATATTCGTGTTAAACTTTGAGCGCAATCGAATAATTATTTCTTATGAAAATTGCAATTTTACGTTTTTTTTCTTTTTTAAAAATTGCGATAATTAAAAAAATTAAGTTATTTGTTTATTTAATTTAGTTTGATTAAAAAAATCTTCGACTAAGTAATGATTTTTTCACAAGACAACAGAAAATCCGCGTAACACATGACAGCTCAATGCACCAATTACGCTCATCCAACAACGCGGCGGGACTAAAGCGTTTTTCTAGTCTTATTATACATTGTTGTTGTAATATTACCATTTCAAACTTTAATTAGCTATATATTTGTTAATAATTTTGCCAGCATTTATGTAATTAGATTTATTTAGTTGTCCTCCTATGTAAATCATTTTTTTTATAACTGAATAGAATAGACCTTAAATAAATGAATAAATGAAGTAATATTTGCAATATCACAATAGCAACAAACACAAACTGTGCACCGTAGATGTCCGAGGGCGGTTTAAGAGGACTCAATCCATGCATTCACATTAACGGCTGAGGAAAACCTCGGGAAAAGTCTTCAGTCTAGATGTGTCTACTATATCCAGACTTCGATTTACTTCTGCTCGAGGGTATTCATTGATCAGTCTACATTGTTCCCCTTTGCAAATCAATTTAAATAAATAAATAAATAAATAAATAGCTAACATGAAATATACGACAAAAACACACACAACCCGTGCGGAAATATGTTGTGTTATTCTTCGATAAAGTCTTTGTTTACCAGAAGGTTCAATTAGCCCCCTCGAACCGGTTTGTTTCTCTCGAATGTGTTTTAAATCCCTCCCAAGGAGGGGAAGTTTGACAAACGGTCCACGGAGCTCGGCCTGCCAGGCTCGTAGCTAGCGGGTGTATGGGCTACAGGTGTCTCTTGTATCTACTGCGAGGGGTTTATAAACCCCCACAGCTTCTCCGAAACTCGAGAGAGGAATAACGCTTCTCTTAGAAAGACAGATGGACGAGATTTTCTACGTTTCATAATTCTAAAGTTAGAACATTGTTATAGATTAGTTTTCGCAGTTTAGGAGCAAGATATGTTAATTGTGTTTTTACGTAAACCGGTGTAACACTGTCGGTTAATTTATTCGTCCACGGGTTTTGCGATTTACCATAGTTAAATAGAGTTTAAATTGTGGGTGGTTTTTGTTAGCATATTTTAATAACGTTTATGTAGTGAGTTTAAATTAAAAATAAGTTTGGTGTAGTAATCACAGAACATCATTAAATATTCCAGAAAAAGTGTAGAAACGTGTGCACTGTAACTAAGACCTATGTTGTTCTAATGTATATATTATTTTTATATTTTAATTAAAAGAATGTTGAAATGAGTTTAACTTCACTGTTTATGATGTGAAGTTAATTATAATAATTTGAGTGGAATTTATTGAGTTTGGGGCACTCCATGTGAACGTGACTCTGAAGAAAGGCACAAAGTTAACATTGGCTCAGTGTGTTTGGCTATCAATTTTTTATTTGTGTTTTTGCATTTAATAAAAAGGAACAAAAGCGATTCTCTGTTTGGTAATAAAAATTTAAGCACTCTACATTTCAAAAGTTGTCCTAACAACAAGCGATTATTAGAAAGATAATTTTTCACACTCATACAGTCATAATGTCATCATTTCTCCTTTATAAATCACGATATTGAAAACATGTTAAAAACATGTTAAAAACGAGTTACATGTGTACCATCTGAATTATTTGAAAGCTGATAGAACCAGAGATGTGAAGAGTAAATAATCCCTGCACATTTATCACACGAATAAAAGGGTAAAAACTAAATCACTTCAAGATGATTTATAACCACATGAGGAATCACTATCTATCAATGACTAAATCGGTTCAATGATGATCATTGCGATTTACTTTTACATGGTTTATTTCACATCGACTTAGAATAACTGAATCACTTTCAATCTTATGGGGAATCCCTAGACCTAAATATGATTTCTAAAGAATGCATTAAAGACGTCTGAAAAGTTAGTAGAATGAAAGAGGGACTTAAAAGAGCAGATTATTATTTTTATTTTTTTGGCGGGACATAACCTCAGAATCAACAATTATATTCAAATTACCCGACTCAAACCAGCTAGTTCAAAATTGAATTTTGAGCAGCGGGTTTATGTGTATTGTTTCTACATTCCTGTATCTACAACCTAAATAAAAAGGAAACTGGTTGTCTGTAGTTTCTGGCGTTGCACGATTTTTTTCTGTTAAACGGTATAAAATTTGAAATTGTACCGGCGGGCGAAAAAAAACGTGCAAGGCAAAAAACTATAGAAACCCATTAAATCTTTTGTTGGGCGAGCGTAGCGAGCGTCTCCACTTGACTCTTATGGCTCGAATGTCTGTTTTTTTTTTGTTACTGCTTCGGTACAGGTCGCACCGTTTCTCTTCGCATACAGGTCGCACCGTTTCTCTGATCGACCTGAAATTTTGCACACATGTACATACCACCTAGGCGGGTTGCTGTATAGTTTTGTGGCAAAATCGTTAAAAAAGTTACATTAAAATTAATCGAAAGTTTTTTTTCAAACTAAACTGCGACAAAATCTGAGGTGGCCAAATCATTAAGAATGTCCGTCCGATCACGAATATGTTATTTTTATTTTGATCCGATAAGTAGTGTAGATGGAAATTACATTATAACAAAGTCCCGTTACCATGGCAACGGAAAGTCGCACAGCTTTTTTGGCTCATGATAGCGGTCAAACGGAGGCTCGGATCGAGTTGAAATTTTGACCATCCGCAAGTTTCGTTCCCGATTGAATGCCATTAGTTTTGTGGCAAAATCGTTCAAAAAGTTATAAAGTTACATTAAAGTTAATCTAAAGTTTTTTTTAAAACTAAACGGCGACAAAATCTGAGGTAGCCAAATCATTTAGAATGTCCGTCCGGTCACGAATATGTTAATTTTATTTTGATCCGATAAGTAGTGTAGATAGCAATTACATTTTAACAAAAGTAACGTTACCATGGCAACGAAAAGTCGCACAAGAATTCTGGTCACTATGTACTGCCACCTAGAAGAAATCAAGAGTACAATAGTTTTCCCAAAGAAATGATGTCAAGGTCCTCTAGATAGCGGTGGATTTTATCCATTCTCTCCTATTTTACAAATTTTCAGCTAAATCGGTCAAGACCTAAAAGACTTATTGGTATGTAACATTATGGGAATGTCGTACTCGGGTCGTGTTGCACGTACCGGTGCTCGCTCAACAACGCGTCCAACTGAGCGTTTTCCTAGTTATTGAGCGAGCGTAGCGAGCGTCTCCACTTGACTCTTATGGCTCGAATGTCTGTTTTTTTTCTGTTACTGCTTCGGTACAGGTCGCACCGTTTCTCCGATCGACCTGAAATTTTGCACATATGAACATACCACCTAGGCGGGTGCTGTATAGTTTTGAACAAAATTCGATCGTTCGGTTATCGAATAAATTATCAAATATCATACTATGGATGATGTATATTTTTGAAAAAATGTCGTTGTATTAAAAATAAAAATAAAATACAAAATATGAAAATTATGTGCGAGAGAAATTGCAGGGTCAATAAGTACAACATTCTCTCCTATTTTCCAAATTTTCAGCTAGTAAACGTAACTATTGTAAGACTATTTGAAAATGTTGAAAAATGAAGGAAAAATGAAAGGGATACTTTAGAACAATACGTTAATTAAGTATCGACTGAAAGATGGTTGGAATATTATAATATAGTGTAATCAATATCAGTAGCCTACCATGTGGTGGGCCCTGATGTGGTGGCCCTATGGAGTCGTTGCATGTTGCACGTACCGGTGCTCGCTCAACAACGCGTCCAACTGAGCGTTTTCCTACTTTAGGTTGTAAGTTAAGAAATGTAGAAACAATACACAAAAACCCGCTGCTCAAAATTTAGTTTTGAACTAGCTGGTTTGAGTCAGGTAATTTAAATTTAATTGTTGATTATGAGGTTATGTCCAGCCAAAAAAAAATCAAAAAAATAATCTGCTCTTTTATTAAGTCCCTCTTTTCATTCTTCAAACTTTTCAGACGTCTTCAATGGATTCTTTAGAAATCATATTTAGGTCTAGGGATTCCCCTTAATGTTTCGTGATAAATAACCGTGGTCGATTTAAGACGACAAGGTTTTAGTCCAGCTGATGCTAGCTGAAAGAAGTTCTACAAATCGTTTCAACTGAAGTAGGTTGATATTTCATGACGTATGTATGTGATAAACAGAGCGGTATACTATAATATTAAACTCTTTCAACACAAGTTTTCTTCGCTTTGCTAAGCCCTCCTTCCTTACAAGTTACAAGGCACTTGAGTGAATCAGCCCCTAGAGTTTCCAAGCAGTTCAGTAACCGCTTCAGTTTAGACACAGGAATTCCAATAACTCTGCTATTTTCAAACAGATTTACCCCGAGCGCGCGGTCACGAACTTTGAGAATCCATGTATTATTATTTATTGGAGAAACGTATTGAGTATGCGTGATTCGTGATCACGAAGGATGTGCAAATACTGTAATGCTTGAATTCGTGCTCTTGCTAGTTGTTGTCTCCATGTTGTTTAGTTTGAAAATAAATTAGTTGAATCAAACCGTCATTTAGACTTCAATCATTCATCCACACATACTCCATGCTTAATTGAAGCCCCAACCAATTATTGTCAAAACTTGTAATGATATATAAAATCGCAAATCAACTTGTGTAGTCTTTAAATTAACATAATTCATATTTTACGTGAGAAAAAGGGAGAAATAAAATTTAAAAAAATTAAACTCAACTTAAACATTTAATTCAAAAGGAATACATAAACCCTTCCTTTCTCGATAAAACGTTTAGGTCACCTAATCACGATAATAATTCCAAAGTAACGAAGTTTATAATCTTAAGAGGGTTCACCACCCTTTTGACAGTTAGTAAATAGCGGTTTGCTCGGCCAAAAAGCATCCTACGTATATACAATTTTGCAAACTTGTCAATAAAGCATACATGGACGTTCTTACGGTCATAGATTTTCAAAATTTTGACTTGATCAGCCAGAAAAATTCACGAATATAGTCAATTTTGGACTTTTTAACAAAATTGAAATTCGTGAAATCTAAATTTATTCTTTATAAATTATTTCAAAACAAATTTTAGGAATGTGTTATTATAGAAACCGTTATTTCTAATTTCTTGAGATATGTTCAAAATTTCTAACAACTGTGATGTCATTCAGCCGAGCAAACAGAAAATTGCCTAAAACGCAGGTGGTGAACGCTCTTAAAACACAATGCTTGCACCTCTTTCAACAACGTGTCTAGGGTGGTTAAGACAAACATTCCACATATCACTAACAACGCTTGGCAATTCATTAATAACGTGTTGTCGTATGTTCTTATATCGCTTATAATGGTCGTGTTCTACTTGGTAATTGTAGTAATAGTTGGCGCAGTCTGTGGATCGTACCCCGGCAGCGGCTGTGGGAATTGCTTCCCCACAACGTCCATAAACCTACTTATATAGCCTCTGTAATTGTGCTAATTGTATTGTGTATTACATAAATTGTTACAAAGTGGCATGACTTGAATAAAATGCATTTCCTAACAGATCTGAACCGGACCGAGTTTTGTAATGAAGAAGTCTTCGTATAAGTATGTAACGTTGCAATCTTTAGTAAGGCCATTCTGTACGGGGTCTTGCCACAATCATAACCAGCACGCTCAACGCAGAGCGCGAGGAGGTTACGGCCATTCTGTACGGGGTCTTGCCACAATCATAACCAGCACGCTCAACGCAGAGCGCGAGGAGGTTACGGCCATTCTGTACGGGGTCTTGCCACAATCATAACCAGCACGCTCAACGCAGAGCGCGAGGAGGTTACGGCCATTCTGTACGGGGTCTTGCCACAATCATAACCAGCACGCTCAACGCAGAGCGCGAGGAGGTTAAGGCCATTCTGTACGGGGTCTTGCCACAATCATAACCAGCACGCTCAACGCAGAGCGCGAGGAGGTTACGGTTATTATACAAACAACGTTTGGTCTAGCATTCAGTCGCCTAGTTGGTGGAGGTGCCGGGTTTGGTGCTATTCGCTTTTTGTGTGGTGATAACTCCAGACCCTGGCCACAAAGGTCACCAAAACCATTCTGTATCATCCTTGATGAATGGCAATGTAAACAAAAAATTCATTCCAATCGGTTGTCGTGTTCTGTTTAAATACAAATGAAAAAATAAATTCGCATTTAGAGTCGACCCACTCAGTCACATAACTGATTTTCAGCGGGGACTTTAAATTAAAGCAGAACCAACCAACCCTGTAGGCACCGACGCCTTCGACGAGCGAACCAACTAGAGACCGGTATTTGAAATAGGAATCCCGACCAGACAAGCTGGACACGATTCTACCCAAATTCAACAACACTAATTCGAAAACCGGTTTTTACGGACAGACGGATTGATAGAAAAGTGATGCATAACTTCTATACGCATGTAGTTTATTTGTTTTCGTGTTCATTTTTAAATAGGTGTTATGATCAGGCGCTGGCTTTATTTTTATGTACAAGGCTTACTTATATATCAAGGCGATTAAGAAACGAGACGTTTTTGTAAATCCAGACACTCAAGTGGATAATAATTATCAATGGAGAAACTCATTAATCTGTGTGACAAACATTGCGGTTGTGGTTTGTCCCCACAGACCTTTAATTTTGCAGGTGTGTTTTAGCTGAAAGCTTCAACTTAGCCAAACCTAGACTGTCAGACACGTTATTTAGTACGGGCGATTATTCTGAAGCGTGCAGTCGCGCAATTTGTAACTGCTGTTCTCACAGAGATATTTGTGTTGGCAATACGAGTGAGATACGTCTGTCTGCGAGTAGAGAGTGTAGCTCGTAGACAACGCTTTCTCTACACAGTCTACACACACAACATTCGTGAAAGATTTTTAGGCTTTATGACCATTAACATTGTTTTTTAACTAAAAAGCTTTGGCGTGCTGGAATCATTCGGTTGTGTTCTTCGAACTCATTAAATTAATATTTAATTAAAATAAATAATTACAACACAAATTATTAATGATAATGAAGCGATGAAAGAGAATTGAAAGGAAAGAGAAAGATTTAAGATAATTCGAAAGATGGAAAGATGTTGAGGCATCCATAGTGAAAATTTCCAGAAGGTGTTTGTTTTTATGATAGAAATAAGATGTAAAGATTGTAAAGTGTTGATATTTTTGACACTGCAATAGACTGTTATTTTTTAGGTAGGGCCTACTTACCACCATGTCTAAAACATATTTGTAAGGTGAAATACAAATTAAATTAAACCGGATGCCCAACTCTTGCAAATAAACTAGCTTTACAAACATATGCAAATATTATTCATCAACAGACGGACGGACATAAAATAAGTAAAACACACCATATACTACAAATTCATAAAATCCTGATTTAAGTGCTAGAATCTAGATAATAAAGATCTCGAACTTTATTGCGGACGTATAGAAATAACTAACAACATACGAAATGCTCCATCATAATAATTGTTGACAAGCAGGAATAAGAAACTCTGTGATTGATGTTGCTGTCCCACTATGTCACAACGTTGAGAGGCCTTTGGAAGAACAACTAACAAATACAGCTTTTTAAAGGAAATACGAAAACAAAAAAAGTTACCGACGATACCATTAATTATATCAGCGAAAGATACGATTCCAAGATCTATTAACAAATAAATCTTCAACCCCACATAGACATAGTTTAGTTTTTTAATGCTTTAACTAAGAATAATGAATACTTGGAGACAGCTTCCATCCTAACGTGGTTGCCATGGTTTTCCACAGAGCTAAGAACGAATGTTAGAATGGCAACCAAAAATCGACGTCGAGATTGAAAGAAAGGCGCAAACAATGATGAAAATTACTTATTAAACAGTGAGAAGAGAACGAACATTGTTGTGCTTAAATGATTAATTTTGCTAAATAGGGTAGCTCTTATGTCATTAATTTAACAGTAAATGCTTGACATTTATGTCCGTAGGCTTATATTAAGTAAATATAATTTGTGTAGGCCTAATATGCACGTAATAATAATTTGTGTCAATATATCATTACATAATGTCTTGTAACAGAAGGAAGTCAAAGACTAGGTCTATATCAATACAACTAAAATTTTAAAAGTAAAGTCTGACTTCTTACGAAGACTCGATGCTACGTTGAATCGTCAGGGAAAATAAAGTAAATTGGTATAGTGAAATTAACCATTATATTGTTTTATACGTATATACGTTTAAAGATTTATAGGTGGATTGCTTAGATATCAGTTGAAATTACGATTTTCTCATTTCTTCCCGCTGTGTGAGCTTGAGCTCTTAAATAAGTGAGATTCCAATCTCATTTGATGTAGTAAATCGCGCGCTCCCCGAAGCCATAAAGTGGGGCTTTGTGCTAAGTGCGGAATGTTCGGTCACCGGGATCGTACATAACCGAAGAATGTATGTGCACCAGCATTTCAAAATCCCTTGCAATGATGTCGGTTTTTCATTGGCGCTCGGTCGCGAATGAAAAGGATTATATCAGGTAGAGTGGACAAACTAGCTTGGGTTTGACTTAAAGATCCGGTTCCAGCAAACAAAATCCAGTTTGGAACCGGTTCTTGAAAACTTTCCAAATATTATGTATTAACGACCATCGGAAAAACATATTTCGATGCAACGAAGGGCGACTTAGCAATGAGAGTAGGGCCTACTTACTGTCATAAAGTATTGCCTGGTACCACCTTGGGGTCACATAGGGTGATAAACTACTGACTGTAGCATGGCAGCAATCCACTCTCATTATTTATCTGGTGAGGTGACGCTAAATCACCGTCAAACAGTCCTAGATCGCGTCCAACGTACGGTCACTCACTCCTCTACACACTGCCCCCCAATGTATTTCACCTTCTTCATCGCGACATCCAGATCCCTATGGTAAACGAAAACATAACCAATCTTCCCGCTCGTTCTTCAAATCTCTACCATCAAACACCAACCCTGAAGTCCGCCAAGGACTTTTCCACCCCTTTCAGTAATTTATTCGCAACCGCCCCATGGTCAGTGTTACGACTTACTCCAAACTAATCCACACAAAGCACAAACATACACTTGGGGTAGAACTCTCGCTGCTTTGCAAGGTTGGTCATCATTGGTGGTCAAAAACAGAGGGGGGGGATCTAGGGGTTGACCCTATACATAACCGAAAAGACAAGTAAAATGGTTTTCTAAGAGGCACAGTGGCATAAATACCACTGGGTCTGATATCGTCTATGTTCGATATTACGAAACAAAGACATAATAAAAATAATGTGTTAGTGTTTTGTCAGCTTAGGAAGATCAACCCTTCAGAAGACTATTTAGCAGGTGTGTCTATAATCCCCCTTACTTAACTAGTTCCGAGGTTGTCTGTTAGAGATGCCTTTATTTTGTGCCCTGTGACACTGATTTCAAGTTAGATGGTGGTGATTTTGTTGCTTAACGGTCTCATAGTAATGCACTTAAGGCTACTCGAGACAATGAGTGGTGATAATGATAAGAGAAACTAGTTCGCACTGTGGCTTGCAGGTGACTCACAACACAGGCAGCTACCTAGCAGTAGCTAGTACAGGTAGCGTGAGACAAATATAGACCCGTTTTGTAGGCCTAACATTCTATCAGGTTCGTGATATAAGCGAGGAAGAACCTGTTCCACGTGTAAATCCTAATAGTCACTCACTGACGGGATGGCACATCGCTTGCGCGTGATCCTCTTATCAGTGTTGGGTAGAGACTTTTCAGAAAGAACACGTTCCTCTTTAAGATCATGATTTTTAGGACTTTACTCAAAATAAAGGTTAATCAACCTCCTTCATCAGGTTATTAATGTCAGTTGAAACCGTTTTGTGAATTTTATAATTTCTTTTACTGGTTTTTAATAACAACTACAACCATATTTTATTGTTATGTTTTTTTGGTGCATTTTGTTTTGTTTAGATGGCATTGATTGTTTTAAAGCCCATTCTGTTTTCATGTTTTTTTCAACTGTCATTAAAAACCTGATGAAGTAGGTTGATTAACCTTTGAAATATCGTAATCTTTGTTTTATTTTGAGTAGGTAGTGTAGTCCTAAAAATCATGATCTTAAACCTAACCTACTCTAAAATTGTTTCATCATTGTAATAACGTTCCTCATTAGTTACAGGAATTTTGGATGAAAAAGTTACATAAATATGGGTTACTTCGAAAATGTTGTCAAAAGTTCCTTTCACTCTTAGAGGTATTAAAACCCGCCTAACCAGTACATTTGAAAACTGTTTAAGCTAAGAATATCAAACTCCGCGATAATGTAGGTCAAAAATCGCGATTTAAATCCCATCATTTCTCTGCGAAAGAAAACTTTTTTCACTTCAGGAACTCAAAAGTTCACTTTTAGAACTGCATTGTTTGCGTGAGCTTAAGCCAACACTGCTTCTATACATACAAGAGATTGTGACTTCGATTCCTAATAATATCAACAACATAGAGTCAAGAGGTATTTTCGAGGGTATGTTGAACCATACCATACCAACCATACCAACCATGTTGTAAAAAGAACTCAACCATGGGTAATCACGATAAATATAGAAAGAAAATAGCTTATACTTTTTCAGTAAACTAAAGGTCACACGAGGAAGCAAGTTGGGTGCTGACATGAGATTTAGACACTCGGTGCTGCATGTTCGAATGCGCTTTTCAGCGGAACCCAAGCATGAGCGTGACGTTTGTGTGGCACCTGCTTCATGTTATTCTAGCCTGATAGCCACGCTCAACGAATTGTGAGGTCACAATTTCCAATACCAACTTACTAGCTCAAGTATCATTATAATGCCACTTTGAAACAGATGCGGGTGGACTAGCGGTTAGGTTGGTAGCTTGCCAAGGGAAGTTGCTTGGTTGTGAAAACAGTAGACTTTTTAAAAGAGGTATTCATACACCCATTTAACCCCAAAAAATATTTCATACAGGCTAATTAGTTATAAAAAACTGTATTTTTTAATATTGGATTTTTTATGACCCACGAAATATTTGGTAAACTTTTCCCTTTTCGAGCAAGGTATACCAGCGGCGAAATTCTCCCATAAGAAATAACAACACAGCAATCTTTATGCCCCGTGACCATGGAGGATTTTGGTTAAGAAAATATTGGCCATTATTGCCTCATGTCTTATCTGTACATACACTACGTTTTGATTTTTGTGGACAAGTGCTTCGGTCAAAATGTGATTTTTGAATACTAATACGGGATGTTATGTCGGGGTGCATTTAAGTGTGTTTTAGTTCATATTTGTACCCCGTTTTAAAAGATAAATTTTATAGGAATATTTTAGATATGTCCTAATGTATTGTAGTATCTATACAAAAAGTAAGCTCGCTAAAGCAGATTTAAAAATTCGACTAAATCGTCAGGTCGTCGGTTCGATACCAGCTACCGGCAGTCCTGACTAAAAGATTTTTCCAATGTTTTCTTTAGTCATAGGTGAATGCTGGTATTGAGATCTTTGGGCATTCCTTCCACCCTACCCGACTTGAACTAGGCACCTCAATAAGGTCACACGTGGTAAGACTTTAACCTCGTTTTACCGTAAAACTGAAGTGTACCCTACAGATATTTTAGGCTAAACCCGAACAATTTCTCATCCGGAAAATGAGTCGCGTTCTCTTATATTAATCACTTTGTGTCAGTTAACTTTAGTTACTGTTGATAGTTTTCTGACAGCGCAGTTGTCAACACGTCCGAGATTCAAGGAGAATATATGAGTATTGAGACACCTGACATAAATTTATTTTTAAAGAAATGGGTGGATTAAAACTTCACTCAGTTAACACTGACACTTCGAGTTATACTTGATAAAAGTTTTCATTTCACGATTATTAAGTCTTTTTTTCACATATAATCATCATTAGGATTGTCAACCAGGTAGTTTACGGTAGCTATTTGACCAGATCCGTGAAAGGTTTTGCCGTTTTTCCCGTAAAGTATTCTTAAAATAAAAAATATTATTTAAAAAATGTCAATTGAATAACTTTACGGTCCTCGCGTTTGTCACGTGTTACTAACACTAACAGTGTCGACTATCCGCGAACAACTGTCCACTATCTACCATTCCCAACAGAAGTAATTCATATTTCGACAATATTAACTATATAACTTTGGTATAGAAGAACACAATTAAGTTGGGAACATCAATTAATTGCATTTGCCAATACTATTTAAGAAATTACTTTGAGTCACTAAACGTGCTCTTTAACTTTCAAAAGAATGTGGCTTCAAGGATTTTATCTTCGGCGGACGGGACTTTGCTCCAGACTCCTTCCAACGCACATAAAATAATTTAATGGGCCTTCGTACAAGTCCACGGAGCAACGTTGATGTCTTTCGTCGGTCGTTGGCCAATCACACTTCGGAATGACGGGGGGTTCTATAGTTCTAGGCTGTGATGACCACAATCACCGACGTAAAATCGTCGACTTTGAACAAGTTTACCGAGCCAGAGTAATTGGCACCACTGGTCCCCAGCAACACACGATTTGTTTCGTCCGATGTGGGATTAATTTCAGCTCTACCCGGTGCGTACGACCAACTTCACGTGACAAACTAGGTGATTAGGTTGTTAAGGCTACGTTGCATAGCTTATCAAGAACTTCCGATCTACGAGTGCAGTTCACACAACTTACTTAAGAGTTTCAACTACACACAGACCCAAGACGCTAATGTGAGCTCGTTTTTGCACTTGTGAACAAAGAACAATTACCAAAGTTAGAGTTGGGAAAGTCTGCTGAGGACAAGTAAATTAACAAGCGACAAATTCGTGTGTGCACTCATCATAGGATTTCAGGTTATCCAACTATGTAAATCACAAGCCACATGTTGTTAAATACATGTGTTGTCTAGACTTAAGGTAAAATGGTGAAAGAGAATGGCCATGGGCTGTTAGTAAAACTCAGTCCCTAATTCAGAAGTGAAAAAGGTAGCGTCTCGGTGGTCTAGTTGACTAAGGCGCCTACGTAGAAAGTGGGAGACCCGGGTTCGAACCCCGGTCGGGATGGATTTTTTAATTGATGGAAATATTAACTCAGTCCCTAACATTCGCGCTGAAGAAAACATTGGTAAAAACTTTCATTGTTTGCGGGGAACGAACCCGTGGCCCGCGGAAAGCGATTCTCGCGCGTCAAGCACGAGTGTGTACTCACTGGTTGAGCGTCCTATCGTTGGATCCTGTTGTCGAGGTGGTCGTTCCTCCGTCGTGATGTCGCCTCTCTTTCTGCACTATTCCCATCAGCTTCATCCAAGGGTTGTTGGCCGCGTGCCCCCCCATCCCCCCTGATTGCCACATCACACATCAACACTGCACAACACTACACTCGTCACCTTGCCGGATACATCAGTTGCTCGCTTGTTGAAGGCGGTCGGTGCACGACTGACGACTCGACGCCCGCCGCCGCGTGGAGCCGACACACGCAGCACGGCTACGAGCTCCGAGGCAACAAGGCGGTGAGATACTGACGTCGCGCAGCGCGGCGGCACTCAACACAACTACGCGGGCCAAAGAACGCAAGGGGTAGAAATGTCAACAAAAACCTTCAGTTTTAATATTTTTTATGTTTCTCAATTTTATTAATCGGGAAACACTCCCGTAGGTGTAATTGATTTTATAGAAATCAATCCACTAATTAAATACCCCGCTGGGACGGATTTTTTTAATTTGTGGATTGATTTCTATAAAAAAAAAGTCCTGTTATTAAAGGATTGAACGATACTCTCAAGAATAAATTATTTTTGTACGATATATTCTAGCTAAAATAAATTTCCAGCCCCTACCCCTACCACAAAAACTCAAGTTTGTCAGCCCCTGTCTGCCCCATCTACCCTAGTTTTGCAGTTATATTAGAATATTTTCTCGTGGGAAGTCTTTCCAGAGTGCAATTCATTCTTCAGGAGTCTAGCTAGGTATTTTGAGAATAGGATTGTAAAGGGATGTCCGAGGACTCAAACCCTTTCATTCGCATTAACGACTGAGTGAAACCTCGGAAAAAACTTCAGTCAGGATTGTCGGTCTCGGCGGGATTTGAACCCGGGACCTCCTGAATCAGATTCGCGCGCTTAACGCTCGAGCTAACACTATCGGTGGTTTTGCAGTTTCATGTCGGTAGTTGATCGAAAATCACAGTAAAACCATTGAAAACCGCTTCGTTCTGCGCAATGGAACGAAACTATAACTTAACAGTAAAACAGTAATATACGAAAGTTAACGCCCATGTCGGCTGCAAAGGAGAGGGTGGTTTTGTTTTTCAGACGATCGATCGCTTAATTTAATAGTTGGCATTTCTTAGGAATTCGTTAACTAAATTAGGAAAAGGAGAGGGCGCAGAAAAAAAAGTTTGTAGTCGAATGTTGATACAGCTGATTATTCTACCATTGCATCCAACGTTTGTATTTTGTTATTTATTATTATTTATTCACAAATCGAAAACAGAGCATTTAGGTACATAAGTGTTAAAGAGGCCTGAGTAACACTATAGTGATTAATTCCTACAACATCCCCCACTGAAAATCAGTTCTGTGACTGAGTGGGTAGACTCCAAACATGAATTAATTTTACTTATTTATTAACAATTATTCTTAATTTATGGAACTGGAATTTATGGATCCATGTCGACTCCAACACCATCAATGAACAAATTATAGCCAACCAGCGATCAGGAATTTAAAATATCAACCGCTGGTTGGCCGGTATACACCCGACGATGACAACATCCGCATCGTTACGGAAACACTTCCAAAGTTGACCTTTATCTTCATGTACCCGATCATATTGAAGCGGGAATCGAACCTAAACCTTCTGCTTTGTTATAAGGGAATTTCACATCTGAAACAACAAAAGTGTGTAAATCTGTACATCTAAAAAACATTAAATTTTATGGAAAACCAATATCGACACTTGATTCTTATAAAAAAACCATGATGGAATAATATTTTCTCCATTTCAAAATGTTTTCAATTGGTTATTATTTGCACAGGCGCGTAGGAACTCTTTTTGAGGGGGGGGGGGGGGGAGATGAGGTGTTTTGCTTGGCAGCATGTTTGATACAACCAGCCACAAGTCAGCACACCAAAATATACCGACTGACTGCAAATAGTTTTTTAGTTGAACGGCGAACTGGATGTTTAACATTTTTAAGTGGAGCTATTACTAGGAAAATGTGGTGGGGTCACAGGAAGAAGTGGGGGGGGGCAAATTCATTCTCATAATACGCGACTGGATTTGCACCAATGTGTTGTCTTGCAAAGTATCGCCGTGCGTGTGAACACGTGACGTTATCACCGCGACGTGTTGCGTGGGTGCCTCACGCGCGCGACGCCGGGACGCTATGCTACCTGCACTGCACTCACCTGCCAGCCCCCCCCCCCCCCCAGCACTGTCAGTGTCGACACTGTCCCCGTCCGTTCATTAGGTCCATCGCATGCTGGCGTTGAGATATTGCAACGTGTTACACTATTTATCGCATGCCATTACCAACTGCGCAACGAGACCCGTTAGAAAGTTATTAAGTCTGAACTCGACAAAAGACCATCAGTTAAAACAATTTTGAGGTCAGAGTGTTTAATTATTGGAGCTGGAATGGGATCACAGTATCGTTGTTTTGCTAGAATGAAAATAATAGAAAAGACCAAACAGTAGTAGAACAGTGGATGGAATATTATAGTAGACCCAACGAAAGAATGCAGATAGCTCGGATTTTTTTCCCAACATAACAACTTTATCAACTGTATTCACGCTAGCTCAGCGTGGATCTTGCCCACGGAGGAACTCTGTGATCTAGCACAGATAATTTTTGCTTGTGTTGGTAAAAGATATTTCTCTTCCATACACAAAGGTGAGATTCCATTTAACGTGCATTCATTCTACCCCCACCACTACAAAGTATCTGCATTATTTCGTTGGAGCAAGTATATGTGTATCTCTTATGATTGGATTTGATTAAATAAGCCAATTCGGGTATTATTGTGAAGGTTTGATTTTATGAAAAACCTCCTGTCTGCTAAAAAATATATATATTCACCAGTCAAAATTATGTTTTATTCATTTCATTCATTTTGGTCATTTTTCAGATAAGAGTGAAAATTAAACATGATTACAATTCTCTAGCTCAGGGCGAACATTTTTTAGTTTGAATAAACTAGGGCTACTTACCATTTCAGAAAATATATTAAAATAAAACATATTCTTGGGCATAAACGGTAGATTTAAAGTACTCCTGAAATCAAACTAGAGATTGTATCGAAACTATTCGAATAACTTTGATGTGGTGGTGCCGATTGAAATAGATGTGTGTACATATACTGTGCCCTCTCTACTCTAGCTGAGCTAGATAGGTCCTAGGTCATGTCAACTATCGGAATACCAGAAGATTCAACACCTCAGTGTTTGCTTGCAATTCAGTGAGAGAGAGAGAGAGAGAGAGAGAGAGAGAGAGAGAGAGAGAGAGAGAGAGAGAGAGAGAGAGAACCTCACTATAGATATCAATAAATGTTGGATTCTTCATGGTTTCAGTGGGGTTTGACCATGCCCTACCTCAGATTGCAAAATCGATCTCAATTATTTATCTTATTTGGGTAAATTGTGATGAATTCTTTCCAGCTTATGACTGAAGTCGTTTCGGCCCCCCACCCCTAACCCCCTCCCCCTCCCTATTATTCACCACAGTGTATTTCTACGCAACCCAACCTTCCTATATGCCCACACATAGACTGGAGACTACCTCAGATTGAAAAATCGATGACAAATTACTTATTTGGGAAAATTGTGATGAAGTTTTTTTTAGGTTCTACTTTATGACTAAGGAAGTCGTTTGCCACCCCCCCCCCCCCACACTCGACGTGTATTTCTACCCAACCCAATCTTGTTAGTAAAATCCCTCGAACCCGCTAAACTGCCCACGTGAAACCAAAACAACCTCAAACTCTCTCACGACTTCGAGCGATCGACTTTGCTAAGTCAGTTGCAGTACTCACATCAATCATGCTCAGGCAATAATTTACTTTGACAAATTAAGTAATTTTCGCTTTTAAAAAATCGTGGTATAGGCTAACTCCACATTAAATCTAGTACATCAGAAAGATTGTAAGCCACGATTTATATTCCAACACTTTCCAACTCTTAAAATAATCCCTTCATTGTCCTAATTAAACTAGGAAAACGCTTAAGTCCCGCCGCGTTGTTGGATGAGCGTATATGGTGCATTGAGCTGCCATGTGTTACGCGGATTTTCTGTTGTTCTGTGAAAAATTCATTACTTAGTCGAAGATTTTTTTTAATTAAATTAAATTAAATAAAAAATTAACTTAATTTTTTTAATTAAACTAAATTAAATAAAAAATTAATTTTTTAATTAATCGTAATTTTTAAAAAGAAAAAAAAATCGTAAAATTGCAATTTTCATAAGAAATAATTATTCGATTGCGCTCAAATTTAACACGAATATATTAATTCATGAAATGAAGGTTCTGTAAAAAAAATCATTACAATAGGGTAAAGCATGTAGGTGTTATAAGTCAAAGAATTGTTTTAAAAAAGAAAAAAACCCGTAAAATTACGATTTTCATGAGAAATAATTTGTCGATTATGCTCAAATTTCACACGAATATCTTAATTCATAAAATTAAAGTTCTGTGAAAAAATCATTACAATCGGATAAAGCATGTAGGTGTTATAAGTCGAAGAAATTTTTAAAAAATCGAAAAAAATCGTAAAATTGCGTTTTTTATGAGAAAAAATTTCCCGATTGCGCTCAAAAACGTGGCAGTTCTAAGTTCAGAGATTTTGAAGGCCTCCATAAAATTTCATCGCAATCGGAGTATCGGTTTAGCCGGAATCGTGTTAACAAACACACAAAAATACAAAAAAAAAAAAAAAAAAAAACATTCCGGATTTTTTCTCCAGTGTAGTGTAATGGAATCTTCGCTTCGCTCGCTACGCTCGCTTCGCTCATCCAACGAGGGAGCGGAGCGATTGAGTGTCTCGATTCAACTCAAACGGATCTCATTCTGTGATTCTGTCTGTCTGTACGTCGAAAATCAGCCGAACCGCTGAACAGATTGCGCTGAAATTTTAAACAGACATCCGGCACGAGTTTACTGAGAACTGTTAACAAAATCAGCTAGATCCATTGCGATTTAATCCCTGATTTTTTTAAAATATCGATGCCATTTGTTTAGTAGCAACTAGCGGGACGAACTCTACGTGTCTGCCATGGCATAGTGGTAAGCATAGAGCCTACCGTACGGAGGGTTGGGGTTCGATACCCGTTAGTTTTGAACTTTTTCATATTTTTCCACCTACATATTATTTTTGAGGGATGTGTGATGGGAAATAAAAATTGGGTGATTTTGTTTTATCTTGGAAATTTGTTAATGTTTCACTCTAATACGTTTTGAACACGATTCGCATTTTAAATGTTCAATTTAAACTAGGAAAACGCCAAAGTCGATGTTAAACGAGTGTGTGAGCCAAGTGTTGAGTACCTGGGAACATCGCCTTTTCTCCCATATACCTAAGGCACGATCTAGCCCAGTATGGGGAATGATACCGGGTGCTATACACATGGCTCACTCACTCGTTTAACAACGACTTTGGCGTTTCCCTAGTGTAATATATCAAGTGTTATAGCGTCCGTCCGCCAGTGCGTGTGTCACGTCTCACGAATTAGCGGCGTCGGGGACGGGGGGCAGGGTGGTAGCTTGCCCCCCCCCCTTCTCCCCTACAAAAATGACGTAATAATCATAAAAGCATAAACCAACGAGCATAAATATTACATTCTTCAAATCATCTAAGTTTAAGCAAAAAATTAAATTCCCATACTATATTTTCTTTTTTCGTTCAGCAAAGCCCCTTAACTTCTTCTAAAACACTTAAAATCCACTTCAAAAAAGTATTTTAAAAAAATTGCCTGCGGCGCTAATGTGCCGACCCCCCTCCCCTGTTCACCTGTTCGCCACCCTGGAAAAATAGACTTCCGACGCGCTTGCAGTAACGATAAATACGGAACAAGACTTGCGATTGGCCGATGATTTTAGTCAACCTTCAACAAGGATAATTTGGTGACCTTGGTGGAGTCCCTCAACAAAAGTTGTTACCCGGCACCTCCACCAAGGAGAGTTGAACGCTGGGACAAACGTGGTATAATAACTGAAAGCTTCGCTCCCTATGTTAGGCACTTCCGTACCCGTGTACTTGTAGTACACGTGCCCAACTCTTGTGCTGAATATTGTCCACCGTTATGTAATGCGTTGTTGGTTCGTGTGCGTTGAGAGCTAACAACTGTGAATAAAATGCTTTTCCTCATGCACAATCTTGCTAAAAATACACCCTCCTCGACAGAAATAATAGTGTCTAGGACCCTCTTAGATTACCATTTATTGTTATGTTCTTCCAAAAAATATTAGTCAAATAAAATCTGTTTTTAAAGCAGGGATCCTGAACTGTATTTACCGTCGTGTTGATGGACGAGCCCTTTAAAATGTCTAGATTGTAGATTTGGTTGTAATCAGTTCAATTTTAAATGTACTATTCAAAAGTAAACATTTTGGTGTACTATGAGCTATCGCCTTACCACTTAATGAACAAATGTGTTAATTTAAACAGCGGGAATGGGGATTGAACCTAGAACACTTCAACTAACCAAATTTGTTTTTGCTTTTAAAAACAGAGGACTTGTCTAAAACAGGGCAAATGAGGCCAGAGAGGAACGATAAAAGTAAATGGAAAGGGGGGTAAGTGTAGTGTATTTTACCAACTGTACATTTGCATTCTCTCGATGTGATACTTTGTGCGTAACTACAGGGTTAGCTGCGTCTTGAGGAGACACTTCTTCCAACCCAACTATTCAGCTGCGGTGAGCGTGTTCAAAGTAACACTCGGTCGCTCCAGTTCTATCGGAATAACACGCGTGCGATTTACATTTTATATTCCGTCCGCGAACACCAAGGGAAAGTGTTTTGTTTGTGTCAAATTGCAGAGTAAACTAGGGGGTATAGTGAGGGTGTCAGCCGTGGGAACATAATAGACAAACCCCAGGGCATATTCATGATGTAGTCACAGTAAGTAAGTAGGCATACGTTCGTAACATGTTGAGAACACATAGACTAGCCTTCATTACTGACAGTGTGGGCTCGAGATCTAAGTGCTTGACACTGATTCGGAAAATCCCGGCTACGAATACCATCGCGACCGGCAATCCTAACTGAAGGTTTTTCCCGAGATTTTCCTGTCGTTAATGAGAATTCAATGGTTGAGTCCTCTTTAACAGCCCTCGGACATCCCTTCACAATTGTCCTACCGACAACATACCTAGTTCACCTGAAGAGTGTCAACATGCCCCTATAACAAGTTTTCCTTGGCAAAAAAAGACTTAATTTTAGATCCAGCAGTGAAATTGGAAGACCACAATTTAAAATTTTATCCCTTCCTTCAGTCAGGATTACCGGTCACGACGGGCATCGAACCAGGGACCTTCCGTATCCGAGACTCGCTTGAGTCATCCTGTCGATGAAGTTGACCACTTTAAAAGACGGGCTTCATTGAAAGTGAGAGTTAAGTGTATCTCCGTTGAACATTAACCCACACCCCCCCCCCTCTCCCGCTATCGGAAAATACGTCAACGCAAGATAACTAAGTTGAAAGTGTTGACGAAAGAAAGCAGGTGGTTCGAAGATACTTCTAGTTAGCCTTGGTTAGCTGCGGCGAACCCAGTTGACAAAATAACTCCCGATGTATATACACTAGACTAGCGGACAGAAGTAAAGCAGAGGGAGTTCAGGTAGGTTCAATTTTAGCACTTTATACGTTCTAAGCGTTCTAGTTGAACGCAGAAAAATTATAATAGTAATCGGATTTTGTATTTTTCACTCCTTCCGTCTCACTAGTCACTAGCCTTAATCCCGCCTTGAAATAAAGACCTAAATCAATCAATCAATCAATCTTTCGTTCCCTACTATATATTTTTAATAGTAATTTAAATATCTAATTAAAGTCATAAGTGATATCGCATTGAGGAACAAAGGAACAAATTAATGGCGAAACTACGGGGGGTCAGAGGGAGGGGGGGGGGGCACAATTTTTATTTGACATGAGATATTTACTAAGATAGTATATAAATATTGATATATTTTTCTTATTTTGAAATTGATTCATCATCCATCTTTTACAAAGTTTTTGTCATTAAAAATCTCGTCAAAAAATACTCCAATCAAACTCTTATAATTGACCAATTTTCCGAGGATGTGCGCCCCGGATCTGCATCAACTGGAGGCCCCCCACCACGACCTCCCCATTGTTTTTAATCATGTACTTTACCCAGTAAAGAGCTAGTAACGCCACTGGAATAAACAACAACAAAATCAAATCCCTTATTACATACATATACAAACTTAGTCAATGTTTGACCGTCGATCTGCTGAACTGTTTACTTCCATGAATTGCAGAATAATGAAAACAAATACGATGTTATACCCGAGGCAAAAGCTATTTTTAATTTAAGCTTTCAGTAAACAATATGCTAATAAAATAACCTTTCGATAAGTAGAACAATAATTTACAGTTACAGGACGAAATGTGCATTAAATCCAGCTGCAAACGAACTTCAATGAAAGATTAAACTCTCCCCTACCCTACCCCACTCAGCACTACTACCCTACCATACCCTACTCTAAACCACTCTACAACACTACCCTACCCCACTCTACACTACTCTACACTACTCTACAACACTACACTACCCTACCCCACTCTACACTATCTACACTACTCTACAACACTACCCTACCCTACTCCAACTCGTCGCCAAGGCTGCCACTCGATACGGCCGGATCGAACTCGGTGTAAACGCCCCCACTCACTGATAAGAATAATCGAACAATCGTGTTTCTCAAAATAGCGAAGAGCTTTAGAACGTTTGACGATAATTAATAGTGAAGAAACAAATCCATGTCGTGCTTGATGTACATGGGGCGTTCTGGCGACCTTGAGACGGGCTTGTTGCTATATCCCTGTGTGGCATGAGTTATTCTAGCTTCTAACATAAAGACTCTAATCCACCGATATACTTGGGTTGGGTATGTGAAAAATGTAACAAGCACATAATCAATTGTAAATATAATATAGTTGTTCCGAATTAGCTTGGTTTATTCTAATGAATCGTGCCCATCTGCCCAATCACTTGGTCGGCGCTTCCTATTTCAAATGCAAATCTCTGGTTGGCCATTATTCGAGCCTCGATGACGTCAACGCCGACAGTGTTGGCTCGGTGCGCTTTAAAATTAAAGTCCCCCACAGGTTTTTAAGTACATTCGAATTACGTTGTTTTTTATCATTCTTTTTAAACAGTGTGAGAAGACACCACGAACGTAGCTTCACTCTTCATTAATTTGTTGTTTTAATGGATGGGTTTTCAAGTGGGTTTTAAGATGAATTAATAGCAAATTATAACAGTTAATTGCCGTTTAACGTTTTAAGTTTTTCATTATACGATAATATGTCTTCCCTTGCAGTGGCGGTACCCTTGTGTCTCCGGGGGCCCGGACCCCTGTGCCTCGGGGGGAGGGCCCCCACGTACCGGACAGAAGTAGACTCGCAGAAATCCACTCCACTCGCCTATCGAGCCCACACGTCGAGACGAGAGCCAGCCATAAGTAACTCTCCGCTACGACAAGAAGGAAGCAATCTCGATAAATCGCGGCTTCAGGTTATGCTATGCGTGGCGCGGTGTCCACCACCGCGCCGGACAGACCTAGCCTAACCCTCCCTTCCCTTATCGCGCCCAAGCCCGGGGTATTTCTAAACCACGACAGGGATCCACGGTGATTGATGGTCGGGGAGCTAGTCACCGCCCTTAGTCAAAACACTCGCCGCTTCGATCTGGTTTAACGAGGTTGACTGAATTAAAACAGCGAGGTTCTTATCAGCGGGGTGGGTCCGCCGTGCTGGTGATTAGCATTTAGCACACGGGCAGACGGGCAGACTCTGATTCGGGAGGTCGTTGGTTCGATATCCGACACCTGCAATCAGAGGTGGAAGTTTATCCAGAGTTTTTGGATGAGCGAAGCGAAGACTTCAATTTCACTGACCCCCTCAAAAAAATTTGTCTTGGGTGGTTTTTTTTTTTATATTATTATTTTTTTGTCTGTTTGTTCGCGCTCTACCGGGCAAACGGCTTATGCAATCTTGATGAAAATTTGAGGGGACCTTCGAAATCTCTGAACTTAGACTTGCCACGTTTTTGGGTACAATCGATCAAATATTTCTTATGATAATCTTACTTTTACGATTTTTTTATATTATTAATGAGTTATGTTTGTGATATTAGGTAAACGGCTACTCCGATCTTGATGAAACTTTATGGGAACGTTGAAAATCACTGAAATTATATGTGTTATGATTTTAGAGACATTGAAGAAATATTTCTTTTAGAAATCGTACTTTTACGATTTTTCAAAAGCTCATCCATCAACGCGATTGGAAAAAGCGTTAGCCAAGCGGCCTAGTATTCAGTCATAAGGCGAATTCTAGTGATAAAATTCTCTCAAATAGTCAAATAAAGTAAATAATGAATTCGTATTTAGAGTCTACCCACTCAGTTATATATAACTGATTGTCAGTGGGGAACATTAAACCATATCGACCAAGCCAACCCTGTAGGCCTCGACGCAATCGACGAGTGAGCGATAACCAACCAAAGATCAATTTTTAACGGAAATAGGCCTATAGCAATCAGTGGTATGGACATTGGACAGTGCGAACACCCGCAGATCAACGCCAGAATCAACAAGGCCGATTCAGAACAACTTTGGATTTATTATTGTGCCTCATTGCTAGGACGGCTCCAAAAACACCGTTTGCAAATTCCTAAGCCAAGAGCTGATGGATTTAAATCCAAATTTGAAGTTAAACTTCTACCTACAGCGGGAATTGAACCCTGGGCCTTCTGCTTTGGAAGCAGAGAAGCTAACCACAAGACCAACGAGCCAGACATAGACTTAGTTTGTCAATACCTAAAGAGGTATTGTCCCAGGGTGGTTTTTCTTCTAGACTAATTTTACCCATTGAGATACGAACATAGTCCGTTGGAGACTTTTTAGGGGTGCAGAACAATTTGTTTTACGAAAAAAATTAATGTAAAGTTTATTTCCAAAATTTGTCTTTAATTCATGTCCCTCGATCATCCATTTGCATTCGACTTGACGGCTGAATAAAACCTCGCAAACAACTGAAGCGCGGGCCGGAAGAACGTTGGATACATACATTTTGACCTAAAACATTAGCAAAGTGAAAATATTTGCGGTACGGTCAACGTTGTTCCAGACGAGTTAAAAATTGTATTGTTGTAAAGGAATATTTAGGTATTTAGGTAACTGTTCGAGAGACGCAAGAATTAGCTGTCCCAGGACATTTTGAACGCAGGGGGTATATGGATCCCAGACCAAGAAGAGGTGTGGACTCAGAAGAGGAAGAAGAAGATGACCCTGAGACCTACACGAGTAGAATAAAATACCCGGGAGAATGTAGTGCCCTATTAAACTTCTAATAATTGGTTTACCAATATTTTAGAAGTTTACGAAGAGTTTTATTACCAATTGTAATTTTATTAATTTTAATGATTTTAGAATGAAGAAGAGTTTTATAATACATTTTAAAATAATTATAAAATGTGAGCAAACACAGTACCTGAAGAAAAACAACACCTGAAGAACTAACGTACCTGAATAACATAGAGTAAGAAGAAGAATATACCGAAGAAATACGTACCAGAAAATTGTACCTGAGAAACTTGGACCATATACATCAAAGTCTCACTATAAAGTTTGGGACGTTATACATCCTAACTCACTTCAGGACATAACGACTAGGAAATATACTCCGTACTGGAACGGTAAGTTAGTCAGTTGGTGTTCACTTCAACAAGAAGTAGCAACTACAAGAACTTGAAGAGTGGAAAACAAACTACAAAGATGATCGTGAAATCCAACAAAGAGTGGAAAATAAAGATAAAAGAAGAGAAAGAGAAAGAAATGTGTATTTGGGCGGAAGCCCGGGCGACACCGCTAAGGGTTGTCAACTACTGAAAAAACAAGTCCATCAACAAATTTTTTACTTCAAAATGTTTTTGGAGAAATTGTATAACAACGTTCTTCCGGCACTCGGTTCAACTATAAGTCTGGGTGGCCGGTTTCGAGATTCGAACTTGGGACCTCCCGAATCAGAGTCTCGAACTTTACGCTTGAGCCAACGCTCTCAGTAAAGAAATCCCGAGCCATAAGCAAGCCATCCCTAAGTTAACAAAGGAAACTATAATTAAGCGTTTCGGAAGTAAATTAACGGACAATGCGCCCTCGATAAACAAAAAAGAACAGCCAACAATGGAAGTCCATAATCAATCTTGTCATCCGGCCTTTGTTTGCCGTGATATCATTTACTCAACTACGCGTCCTGACTTCTGCTGGTTAATTAATAATCGTGCGTGTGACGGTGTGACTCGTGGTTCAGGGGCATAATTTGTTAAATACGGGGTAATTTTTTATTTCTGAGCTTTTATCGTACGTTGTGGATGTCATTTTTTGGAAAACTTTCAAGCGTTTAAAAAAGAGTTCCCATTATGTACTAAGTCCATTGTTCTTTCCCAAATATAATATCCACAAAAAGTTGCAACGCCAAATATTAAAAGGGTTGACAAATGAACTGTTTGATTCTCCAGATTTAGAGACGAATTCCCCAAATTTGCAACAATGACAGTCAATTGAACTCCAGATAGTCCACTCTCATTTCTCAGTCAGCCAACACAGTAAATATCAAAGTTTTGTTGAATTTAAAAAATAATGTGAAATATGTATCAATAAAATTAGTAATTAACAATATGGAAACTTTCCAAGAATTTTACCGAACGCTTGCCAAGCATAAATGAATAGATAATTTGCATGAAGTGAGTCTACCCACTCTGTCCCATAACTGATTTTCAGTGGGGACTTTAATTTAGAACGGACTAAGTCAACCCACACTGTCGACACCGACGCCATCGATGAGCGAACAACCGATATTTTATGTCAAAGGAAGATAACTGAAACGTTAGTTAAATGAAAAGGGTCTCCATAACCACAGGATGTAGTCCGCAGAAAAATGTTATTATTTTTGGGGGGCGGGACGAAACGTCCCCGTCAGCAATCATTATAAATAGGCACATATTGCGACAATAGTGTTACAACAAAACTCTTATTTGCATTGTCAGACCAAAATAATCGTTTACATCATGAATACGTTATTTCAGAAAGACGTTTTTCTTTACACAGAGGTGGAAGGCAATGGTGTGTAAGCTTAGAAACAATATTTAAATCAATCGTCACTCGAAATTAAGTTTAGCATAGCTCAGTGTTTACACTATTGTCCCAAAAATTTGCAAATGATGGCTGACAGGGACGACGTTACCCGGCCAAAATGTTTTTAAAACATATTTTGCAGATATATTTAAGTCCCTCTTTCATTTAGCCAACATTTCAGTCATCTTCTTTTGACATTTAAAATATCTTTTAGAGGGTGATACAATAGCGTTAAATATGAAACGCCTACCCAACCCGTTGGACACGATTCCACCCACAAGCGATACTAGAATGAACCAGGCTAATTCAGCACAACCATAGAATGAATGTATTGACTACCTCGGGACGACTTCAAAGTCAGCGTTTACACATTTCCAAGCCAAGGATTGATGGAGTTAGACCATACATCTCAATTCTTTTAGGAATAGAATAGAATATTTATTGGCATCTTCGATTGCAATGCAAATACATCTTGACACAATCGGTGGCAGCTGTGTTATGCTATAACTAACAAAATGTAATAAACGAAATATAATATTAATACCTAAGAAGTATAACCTAATCTATATGTAGCTAAATAGAACCATGACATAGAGTATCATAAAACAGAAGCTACAAATCTTCTGCCTGAAGCGAGATCCGAACTCCAAAGCAGGGACTCTAACCACTGGCCCAACATAATTTCCTATTTGTAATTTCCCACCCCGGTGAAAAAGTACTCCCGTCTACTTTTCCTCGATCCTACACCTCTCGTTCGGTACCCGACATCGCTCGCAAGCTAAGTCGCTCCTCAGCTGAGAGTGCATGTTTCATACATGGGCATGCAGCTCGTGGTCAGGACGCGCGGTGCGGGGAGAGGATCGATGCAGCGTGCGCGGGCGTGCGGTGCCACCAACAGGTAGGTGACTGCACTCGGCCACTAGCACCACAAATCACATCGAGGAAAATAAGTGTTGTGCTCAAGTTGAAAGCCGTAAAGTAATTTAAAGTACAAGAGGATTAGACGAATTCCTGATCGCTTGGCTGGCTGGCGTCACAGTTGAAGCAAGTTAATTTGCACAGCCACTATAATATGGAAGTGGGAGTCCCCCACTGAAAATCAGTTCTGTGACAATGGGTAGACTTTAAATATGAATTTTCTTATGTGTTAAACAATCGTTTTAATGCAACAGAAATTAACTAGGAAAACGCTTAAGTCCCGCCGCGTTGTTGGATGAGCGTAATTGGTGCATTGAGCTGCCATGTGTTATGCGAATTTTCTGTTGTTCTGTGGCAAAATCATTACTAAGTTGAAATTTTTTTAAAATTAAATTAAATTAAATTAAAAATTAACTTAATTTTTTAATTTTTTTTTAATAAATCGTAATTGTTAAAAAAAATCGTAAAATTGCGATTTTTATAAGAAATAATTTCTCGATTGCGCTCAAATTTTACACTTATATATTAATTCATAAAATAAAGGTTCTGCGAAAAAATCATTACAATCGGATAAAGCATGTAGGTGTTATAAGTCAAAGAATTGTTTAAAAAAAGAAAAAACCTGTAAAATTTCGATTTTTTATGATAAATATTTTTTCAATTGCGCTCAAATTTCACAAAAATATCTTAATTCATAAAATAAAGGTTCTGTGCAAAAATCATTAAAATCGATAAAGCATGTAGGTGTTATAAGTCGAAGAAATTTTTAAAAATTGAAAAAAATCGTTTAAAATTGCGATTTTCATGAGAAAAATTTTCCGATTGCGCTCAAAAACGTGGCAGTTCTAAGTTCAGAGATTCGAAGGCCTCCATAAAATTTCATCGCAATCGGAGTATCGGTTTAGCCGGAATCGTGTGGACACAAACAGACAAAAATACAAAAGAAAACAAAGAAAAAAAAAAAAAAACATTCCGGATTTATTTCTCCAGTGTAGTGAAATGGAATCTTCCCCTTCGCTCGTACGCTCGGCTACGCTCATCCAATAATTTGCTTTTTTAGCATTGTTAGAGGTTTGGTTTAAAACTAAAAGTATAAAAATAATAATTGTTTGCAAACTTTTTCTGGTTAGATTACAATAAATATTGGCAATATACTACTGTTAGTAATTAGGGCTGACCATATAGATCTATCCTTGAATGACAACAATGCAAAGTTACCCCATTTTTTAACCACATATTCCATCATTATCAATATAAAATTAAATAAAATTAAGTAAATAAATTAATTAATTCGTATTTAGAGTCTACCCACTCAGTCATACAACTGATTTTCAGTGGGGAACCGTAAACCAAAGCGCCACCTGTAGACCCCGACGCAATCGACGAGTGAGCGATAACCAACTAAAGATCGATATTTTTTTTAATAGGATATATTTAAGCAATCAGTTGTATGGACAGTGCAAACACCCGCAGATCAACGCCAGAATCAACAAGGCCGATTCAGAACTTCGAATTTATTATGTATCTCGTTGCTAGGACGGCTCCAAAGTTACCTTTACTAACTCTCAAGACAAGAACAACTGATGGACTTTAAGTCCTGATTAGAAGTTTAAAAACTTCTGCCTACAGCGGAAATCGAACCCTGGTCCTCCTGCATTGGAAGCAGAGACGCTAACCACAAAACCAACGAGCCACACTTATTATAATTATTAGTACTAGGAAACGCTCAGTTGGACGCGTTGATAAGCGAGCACGTGTTATAGCTAGACCCACATTGCACATATTTTTAATTTTAAAACTTGCGACGTTCGCTGTCCACGGGGCCATGTTTCCAATATTATTTATTATTGGCAAGGTATTTGGGTAAACCCGTGGGTAAATTTTTACTTTGTGGATAAAATCCACCGCCATCTAGAGGACCTTGACATCATTTCCTTGGGAAAACTATTTAAACTCTTTGGTAACAAATAATACACTGCTTCCTCGATAGTATTTTGATTACTTCTAGGTGGCAGTGCATAGTGCACCTCGTGCGACTTTGCGTTGCCATGGTAACGTTACTTTTGTTATAATTAAGCGAGCGAAGCGAGCGTTTCCATTTGACTCTGCCGGAAAAATTAGTCACTGGTTTTGTTTTTTTTGTTTGTTTGTTTGTTTGTTTTTTTTTTTTTTTTTTTGTATGTCTCGCGATAACGTTCGAACGGAGGCTCGGATCGAGTTGAAATTTTGACCATCCGCAAGCTTTGTTCTCGATTGAATGCCATTAGTTTTGTGGCAAAATCGTTCAAAAAGTTAAAAAGTTACATTAAAGTTAATCGAAAGTTTTTTTTTCAAACTCAACGGCGACAAAATCTGAGATAGCCAAATCATTTAGAATGTCTTTCCGGTCACGAATATGTTAATTTTATTTTGATCCGATAAGTAGTGTAGATGGAAATTACATTATAACAAAAGTAACGTTGCCATGGCAACGAAAAGACGCGCGAAGTTTCTAATGCACTGCCACCTAGAAGTAATCAAAATACTTTCGAGGAAGCAGTCTATTATTTGTCAACAAAGAGTTTAAATAGTTTTCCCAAGGAGTCAAGGTCCTCTAGATGGCGGTGGATTTGATTCACAAAGTAAAGATTTACACACGGGTTTACCCAAATACCTTGGCAATAATAAATAATATTGGAAGCATGGCTCTGTGGACAGCGAACGTCGCAAATTTTAAAATTTAAAAAAATGTGCAATGTGGGTCTAGCTATAGCACGTGCTCGCTTATCAACGCGTCCAACTGAGCGTTTCCTAGTGTAATATTCATCTACACTACGTAACCGAACAAAATAAAATTAACATATTCGTGATCGGACGGACATTCTAAATGATTTGGCCATCTCAGATTTTGTCGCCGTTTAGTTTTGAAAAAAAAAATTAGATTAACTTTAATGTAACTTTGTAACTTTTCGAACGATTTTGCCACAAAACTAATGGCATTCAATCCAGATCGTAGCTTGCTGATGGTCAAAATTTCAACTCGATCCAAACCTCCATTCGACCGCTATCATGAGCCAAAAAAGCTGCGCGACTTTCCGTTGCCATGGTAACGGTACTTTGTTATAATGTAATTTCCATCTACACTACTTATCGGATCAAAATCAAATTAACATATTCATGACCGGACGGAAATTCTAAATGATTTGGCCATCTCAGATTTTGTCGCCGTTTAGTTTGAAAAAAAAACTTTCGATTAACTTTAATGTAACTTCTTAACTTTTTGAACGATTTTGCCACAAAACTAATGGCATTCAATCGAGAACGAAGCTTGCGGATGGTCAAAATTTCAACTCGATCCGAGCCTCCGTTCGAACGTTATGGCGAGACATACAAAAAAAATAAAAAATAAAAAATAAAACAGTGACTATTTTTTCCGGCAGAGTCAAATGGAAACGCTCGCTTCGCTCGCTTAATTATATAAGGTACAACTTTTGGAATTATCATTTTAGTTTAGTATTATGCTTTAACGTAGAAAAATAGAATGTGGTTAGAAATAATTTATTTCTGGATTCGATTCAAGAGAAAGTCTACCTCGCAAACGTCAGCTAGTACAAAGAGGGGAGTATATAACTCCCCGAAACTATGGGCGAGCTCTGGCAATCGTCGTCGGGGACACCTCCCCTTCCCTTGACCTCCCGACGATGACAACCGCAATGTGAGAAACCCCCCTTCCTCCCCTTACCCATGGCTGGTTCTGACCAGCATGGGCCCCTCCTCCCAAATGCTAGAGTGGTGCATTATGACCTAACGGTTGACGCTTCCTTAATCCAAATTAACAATTTTTTTTTTTTTAAGAAGTTGAATAAGAAGAAGAAAGGTGTGCAAGTACGTTCAAGCTCTCCACTACAGGCAAACTCTGGAGGAAGTTGTCGTCGGGTCGTCGCCCCTTGACAACCTGGGTAATAAAATACTTACTTGCATTCGCATCAACGACTGAAGAAAACCTCTGAATAATCTTTCAGTCAGGATTGCCGGTGGCGGGCTTCGAACCCGTGACATCCCGAATCAGAATTCCACACGTTATGCATGAGCCGCCTCAGTCGGTTTCTTTGAAAGAGTAAGCTATTATAATAATCATGCCATGTCATCATGTCTGCTCAGTGTGCTTCTGCGTATTTTGGACTTGGAACAATTGTGAAGAGATGTCCGAGGGTTGTTTCTGTATGGTATTAGTCTTCCCCCATGTCTCATCTTTAAATTCTCTTCGTTCTTCGGATCATCTTCATGCCCAACCAATTGTCAGTTGTGTCCAAAGCATCTTAGACTAGAGTATTTCTTAGTTGCAATCTTAATTTCTTCAATCATAGTGAGTTATATTCTGATATCATTGCTTCTATTATTACTATTCATCTACTAATTCTGTTTTCTTTTCAAATCCCTTGATACAACACTTTATTTTTGTTACTTCCAGCTTACTTCTTTTGGTTCTGCCAACAGTGTCCATGTTACTGCACCATCCGTTATTATTGGTACAAATTGTGCTTTTTCACAACTAGCAACAATGTAAATTTGCATCAATTTGTAAAACACTTCTGATTTTTTAACCCTAGATGTCAAAATTGCTGAAATAAGGAAAAATACAATTCTGTGAGCATAATTCAAAGCAACATTGATTCTGATCCAAAACACATACAGAAGTCGGTAGTATTCACAAAACTAGAACCTAGAACCTAGTTTGCAAGATGGGGTTGTAACTGTGACACTATAGACACAACCTCTACAACTAGTAGTAACTACCATACAGACCTGGGTAAGTTACTTTTGAAAAGTAATGAAATTACATTACTCATTACTTCAGCCAAAATGTAACTAAATTACTATTTAGTTACTTTTCCAAGAAAGTAATGAAATTACGTTACTTTTTATGAAAAAAAGTAGTGAAATTACTTTCAAAAATTACTTTTAAATTTAAAATGTATCTGACGTGTGGACGAGTATGACGCAAGTTCTTTGTCTGCCGATGGCGGGTCTCAAGACAGGGTGTTATCCACGCCCACACTTTAAAACCAGCGGAGGCCTATCACAGAGATATTGTAGATATCGACGTATAGATGTATAGTAAATTATTGATTATGCGGGTGACATCTATCGGCGAAATGTTGTAACTACATTTCAAGTGTAACAATTCGACTATCGATTTATTTGACACAGACTTGAATGTTTGATGTCAAGTAGATAATTACGTCGTCAACGGCGCTCGTCATGGGCGGAAGTACCAAAAGTAAACATGGCTAGGTTCTGAAATAAAAACTCGGGACTCGAAATCTCTCGATCAGACCTACGAAATGTCGGAAATGCTGCATGCACATGCACATTGCTCAAGCGGGCGATACGTAGAAAGGCAGCAGGCGCACTGGCCAGTGACTGATATTTGATACACAAAGGCGCGGGTCGCGCGGCTAAAGTAACGCGTTACTAACGCCAAATTACAATGATAAAAGTAGTGAAATTACTCTTCCGTTACTTTGAGAAAATTGTAATTAAATTACTGGCTCGTTACTGAAAAAAGTAATTTCGTTACAGTAACGCGTTACTTCCGTTACGTTACTACCCAGGTCTGCATATATACCTGTACTAGTTGCATTTCTAGCCAGAGGTTGTGCTTGACCCTCCCCTAGTATAATAATTATACCCAATTAATAAACTCTGTTCTCTGATTTCAGCCAACGTTCACAAGATACTCAAAGATATTCACCAAGTCCAAATATTGACAAGGGTATAAGAAATGAATAAAAATACACTTAAAAACACTATGACTGCAATTAACCATTTCAAAGTAAATATTTCTTAATTCTATTCAGGCACAAAGTTTGTAGTATTTCATTTCCCGTGCAAACAGCACTTGACGTCAAGGTTTGGGTCTAGAGCACGCTAGACGCTAGAGCATTGTTGACCAATGCGCAAAGCTGTTTTAATGTCTTTGGATCAATGAATAAACTACTGCCTTCTAAATTAGACAGTAAATTTCACTGTTTGGCATTACCTTTTTGGTCGATTCATAACAAATAGTGACATAATGGCTCGTTTTTCCCGACATTATTATTATTGGCACAACTTTCAGCTTACTTTTAGAAATAAAAATCTTATATAAATAATAAAAAAATATTAACGACTATTAAATAAATAAATCCGAATTTAGAGTCTATACCACCAAACTAATACTTGTTTAGTGGGGACAGTAACCAAAGTGTAAGCCAACCCTTTCAAGCCCCAGTACGCAATCGACCAGTAAACAATAACCAACCAAAGATCGATATTTTTTACTAATAGGAAATATAGCAATCAGTGGTATGGACAGTGCGAACACCCGCGGATCAACGCCAGAATCAACAAGGCCAATTCAGAATAACTTTAAATTTATGTGCCTCGTTGCTACGACGGCTCCAAAGTCACTTTAGCGGGCATCGAATCCTCGACCTTCTGCATTGTAAGCAGGTAGGCTTACCACAAGACCAACGAGCCACACAATTCACAATGTAGTGGAGTGATAAAAAAAGTTAAGGTATATTCCCTCCCTATTTCATTATTATTGCCATATGACATCAAATTTGGTACGTAGTTAATGCATGGGATCTGGAGTAGTATGTGCACAACAATAATCAATTTAATCATCTCTCTTTATCTCTCTAAAAATGACGAGTGAAGTGACTGATAGATAGGTAATCAGAACGGTTTTACGTCTTTCTTCGGCTTGCTCATGTGCCTCGATAGCCTGAAACTTTACCTTGTATAGTTCATTATTATTGCAGGGTAGTTAGTAGCCAGACATGATCGAGGTGGCGGGTTGCGACCGAAGTCACTGAACTCTTCGTCTTGGTCTGTGGTGTGCATAAAGTAGAGTGCTCAAATGCTACACTGCAAAAACACTGAAACAGTGCAGTCACACCATGGACTTACAATGCGCATGGATATGCATCTCTTGGTTAATTTATGTACTGTGAAACTAGCCCCAAATAACAAAAACTTGTCAAACATTGTCGCCATTTTCGTCTGTTTACACAATTATTAACATTTTGAAGTGCTAAAATGGCCGCCAATTTTATTGTTGCTATAAGTTTAGGACTAAACAGGAAACGAGAATCGCAGACGCACCGCCCCGGCGCCCCATAATGTTGCAGGTCCAGTAACGCCAGTTACTATTCTAAGTCCATGGTCACACTATGACTGAGCAATCTCGTTTAAATTGCCCAACGCACAAGACAACACGCTTACAGGATAGGATGAGACTGTATACACCGCCTATGTACCGGTCCATGTAATTAGACCTTCCACTCGTTTTCTAACACCATTTTCATAATTTACGTTAATGTAATGAGGTCAGTAGCAGGAAGTGGATGCTTGCATTGCTCGCTGTAATATAATACGTAGAGACCTAGTTTAGTGGGGAATTTTATTTGTAATATAGACAGTATATCTTCTTTTGATGCCATGGTGAAAATTCCCTGGAAAATACCCATCAAAACATGGCGTATATGATGTATCTAATTTAAAAAAATTCACCCACATTACTTACTTATTTGTTGATAAGAATCTGGATAAAATAATAAACAATTTAGTTCTTTAATCAATGGTTTATTTGTGGTATTGGTTCTGCTACATCTGATATTGTAATGTAATGGCTACTAAAAGTCAGAACTACCTAGAGATAATAAGAACATATTTCCCATTTTAAAGTGTCTGCAGCAAAGTCAACCCATTTTATTGGATAATATAGATAATCAATGCAATCAGTGAGGAATGAGGATTGCTATTGTGGCGTGTTGGGTCAATAGTACCTATTCTACATAGGTATGTACGGTATATAAAGTCAACACATTTAGCATGACAGGACAAGTATTTACAGTTTAAAATTGTATTCAATAACTACATTACAGGGGAGTACGTACACATTATAGCAGGTTTAGCCATTCAGTGAGGACAAAGGGATTACGGAACAGTGATGAAGAGACAATTTGAATTTTAAAAGGTGACCATTACACAACTCCTGTCAATGATCAATAAAATAAATTGGAGTAAAACTCTTGCAGATAATGCTGCTCCTCCCGAGCATAGCCAACTAAATGCAACCCTTCCGATCTACTCAGCATCTTGGCTCATTCGGAAATAACTACAGTGCCATACAGTAATCATTTGACGATAAGGACGCCTTTAAACATCAATATTCTTCGCCCTCGTATTCCGGATTGAAAGGTCTCGCACCGTTCTCGGGTCGGTCTCGGGTGGCTCCGCCCTCTTCTTCTTCCTCTTCTTCGTCTCCCGCTCTGAAGCGCTCATCATCCCGCTCGTACTTCACTGGCGCTTCGTCGAAGTTGCTTTCCTCGTAGGAGGTGGCCGAGTAGTCGGGGTAGTCTGGAACACACAGGCCTGCGTACAGCACTCTCCTCCTTACCTACCGGGAGTCACTACAACTTATCATTTCAGGGATAGGCTACAGCTATATATAGTTCCAATGGACATTTAATTATTAAAGGATCAAGATATTTATCTACCTTTGTATGTACACCATATACACTTTCATTAGTGAGTGAGTCTAATGTGTGTAACCTGTTAATGCAATGGTCTTATTCGAGACGATAATGAGTGTTTATTAACAATGAGTAGAAGTGTTTGTTTTAAAAAGTCATAATACTGTAACATCAAAATTTGTTTTAAAAGCTAGAAAGATGAAATGTTTTATCAATGCTAAATAAAGTCTAAATGTGCATTTAGGTTATGTTGATAGAAGTATGCCAATCGGCTGGGATATATAGTGTTAGGATAGGATCCAACAGCTTACCTTTGAAGTGTGATGGAAGCTGCCGAATTTTCAGAAGTTTTAAAGTTACAAAGATATATACAAAACACATAAAAACGAGACGTTTCGACACGAGGTCTTGATCACTCAGGAGAAAGATGGCCATCTTTCTCCTGAGTGATCAAGACCTCGTGTCGAAACGTCTCGTTTTTATGTGTTTTGTATATATCTTTGTAACTTTTAAACTTCTGAAATTCGGCAGCTTCCATCACACTTCAAAGGTAAGCTGTTGGATCCTATCCTAACACTCTAAATGTGCATTTATTAAAGACAAATTGTTGATTGCTATTATTGGCTAAGAAAGTGCATATAGTTAATATTAATGGTAATTTAGGTACCATATTACTATCATTTAGTAGTTTTAGTTCAGCCGGCTCCTGCTTTATCCTGACTTTCTCTTCCTGTGGCTCGTCAAACTCCCCCCTGTTCTTTGCAAAGACTTACCGTCTGCCGGCTCCTGCTTTATCCTGACTTTCTCTTCCTGTGGCTCATCAAACTCCCCCCTGTTCCTGCGATCCCGATCCCCCCTGTCTCCCCGATCCCCTCCTCGGTCCACCCGATCCTTGCGATCACGCTTCCTGTCGCGATCGCCGCGGTCACGGTCTCGCGATCGACTTCTCCTGCGCTTGCGGTCGCGGTCTCGCTTCTCGTCACGATCTCGATCTCGAGGGCGTTCCTCGCGTTCAACCTCTTCGATGTCCGGATCCTTCTCCTGTGGACACAAGTACACACACATCTTATTAGTACGAGGTTCAACCGTTGAATAGCTATACATGAAAATTAGGGTTGCCGTCGATAATCGAAATATCGATCGATTATCGATATCAGTAATATGATATGATAATCGATTCAAGTATTTTGATATGATATGATATGATTATCGATTTAAATAGTGACATCGATGTTTTCGCGGTTTACCATGCTTAAAAATGCCGCGCTGTCGTATCAACGCGCCGATTGGTTGTCGGAGTAGCCAATCGCTGCTCAAGTATAATGCCACGCCCACCGCCGCCAGTGCGCATGCGCTCGCAGCGCGATACAAGGCGATACGAAAACATCGCCCGGCCCGATTGCGATGTATTCAGTACGGCTCGACGTGTTGTGGCGTGAACTTCTCTAGCGTCAGTCTGCCCAATTATATTGAATTCGTGATGTTTCTTCCGTGTTTCTGCTTCCTAGGCTCAATTTGGAATTTGATATGATAATCGATTTGGGTCTATGATATCGATATATTTCGATATGATAATCGATTCGATGCCTCCGATTATCGATCACGATTTTCACATCGAACGGCAACCCTAATGAAAATGAATTTATGAAACCATTTGGAATAACATAAAGAAAGAACTTGGACCAATATCACAATTATGGCAAGTTGTAAATAAATTCTCAAAATAACATATTATGTATATTATAATGTACCGGTACCTAATGACTTGGCTCACTCATAAGAGAAAACAAAAAAGTTCATATTGAATTGCTATTCTAGTCATTTAGAAGAAAATCAAAAAGAGTTAACAAGAAATAGGTAGTTTGCATATGCCAACAAATGGCTTATTAAGTGCAAGCTTATTCAGTGGATTGTAGCTCGAGTGATAAACCGTTCTGATCGTGCATAAAAATAGGGATGGGCTAAATAGAGGGAACAATATACAATACTACTTGTAATGATTGGATATTGCTTTACGTGTCATATTTATGCAACCTAGCTAATCAAGACAAGGCCTACTATCTTTCTTTCCTGAGGTAGGCAAAGGCCAAAATTTATATTGAAATATGGTACTATATTTAGTTTACAGAAACTTTTAAAAACACTGAATGAAGTCCCTTCTATACAAATTTTAAACAATTAATTGCAGGTAATGATTTTTTTAATAAGCCATTGATAGAAAATGTCTCAATACATAATCCAATTGGGCTTTGCACTGCCACTTCCTCACACTCGTAGCGCCACCGTGGTACAAGCCCAGTCTAGATGATCCACACGGAGTGCACAAAGAACTACGCGGAGTGAGTCATTCAGTCACGGCCTACTATGTTGATGATTCATAGCATTTAGGGCCAGTACTACGGTGGCACCACCTGCGAAAAGCTTTACGTGCAAAACCCAATTGCATTTAAAAAGATATCAGAGTTTTAACATTACCCCACCATACATTGAAAAGACTGATCGACGTCGCACATACCTTGACGCGTTCCCTGCTGCGGCGCCTCTTGCGCTCCTTGGGCGAGCGACTGCGTGACTTGCGCCTCTTGTCCCGCTCCACGCGCTCGCGGTCCCGGCTGCGAGACCTCCTGCGTTCCGGCCTGTCCCCTCGCTCGGGGCCCCTCACGTTCTCCCTCTCCCGCTCGAGGCGGTATCTCTCTCGCTCGCGTTCGTTGTCCTCCCGGCCGGAGTGCTTGATGTTCACGTCCGGGCCACCGCGACGAGTGCCGCCCAGCCCCCCTCCTGCGAGGAGAAAACAAGATGGCGGCATTGCCATTACCTGCTCTCCTTACCCCTCTTTCCATAAACCCCAAACAAATCCCATTCACATTTACATACAGTTAACTAAAAGTAAAAGAACATAATGCCCTATACCCAAAGTTTATTTTATAATAGCTCCATTACTAGTTTGAATTAAACAGAAATTTGAATTAACAAAGAATTTCTGTATTTTACACTCAAATCATACACAATTTGACAATGATTATCAAAACACAAATGCATCCTTTTCAGGGAACAAAATTTTATTTATCTTTTACAACTTAATGAATCAAATCTAACAATGTAGTTTAAAAAGATTTTAATCAGATTTTGCACTATTTCCTACCCAAGACATGAGTGTGCACGTTTACTGAAATAAATCTAACAAGTTGGAGGAAATGCCATTGCTAATGTTGCCATCCCTCTTCCGTTTTGGTAATTATAGCTTGAGACTACCTAGTAGCTCTAACTGATTCTACTTTTCTAGATGTGTTAACTGTTTAGCATCATTTTACTTAATGACATGGACCTACACAACACACAGTACTTGGGAAATTGCATGTGGATATAATTTTCGGTTAGGTACGTAGTAACTATTTCACAATAGGCCTACCTACTACCTAGTACCTATGTTATCAAAATTATTCAAATTGCTGAACAATAAATGAACTGTGGTGTGATGAAAGGAATGCCAAAAGGCTGGATCATGTGAGAAACATGTAGAGATAGGGTAGGAGACCAACAGCTTACCTGAAGTGGAGTAGGCGCGCCGTGATAGAAGACATAAACACAAATAAACAAATAACACTACATTTCAAACGTTTCGGTCTACGTGACCTTCCTCAGTGAGTAGAGAAGAGTTACTGAGGTGAAAAACTAAAGCTAGGTAGCCGTTGGCTAGGGTGGGGGTGGGGTGAAGTGAAAGATGAGTGGGGGGGGGTGGAATGGGTGACAGGGGGTAGAGAGGAGGAGAGGGAGGACTACCTAAGGTTTAAGTTAGGTTTGTGGCGCGATTTGCAAATCCATTGGTAGGCCAGTTCCCATCTTCTCAGTTCTCCATCGTGTACAGTGGGAGGGAGTGACCTGATGACACAAACTGTGAAACAGGTCACGAAGGGAAGGCCATGCCCATTGGCATGCAATGCCACAGGTTTCTCGAGGTTCTCCTCTCTTACATCCTGTCTGTGCCCATTCATTCGGGTTCGGAGAGTATTAGTGGTAAGTCCAACATACTCGGCGGGACATCGGGTGCATCGAAGTTGGTAGACGATGTTGCTAGTGCCACAGTTGTTGTTGTTGCGTATGTCATAGGTCTTATTAGTGAGGTGGGCAGAGAAGGTCTTGACTGGTTCATGCATGGGGCACGTCTTGCATCTGGGTCTGTGGCAAGGGGAGGAACCGTGCATGACCGCTTCTCCTTGTTGGACCTTCTGTGGATCTCTCCTCACTAATAAGTCACCAAGGTTGGGGGGACGCTTAAATGCCACCCTAGGGATATTCTGGCTGAGATCTTGAGTCATGGGTGACGCAGCCAGGATGTGACTCCCCCCTTGAAGGATGGCATTTAAACGTTGGAGACCAGGGTGCCACCTGGTGACTAGCGGGACGATGTCGGTCTTGGTGTTAGGTTGAGTGGGTGGTGGTGTGACGGTGTGCTGTCTGGTCAGTCGTTGATGGACCTGTTCCTCCGAATAACCTCTGTTGACGAAAGCACGGAGTATCTTCTGGAGGTAGCACTCCAGATCCTGTTCCGTGGAACAAATTCTGCGACCGCGGGCAGCCAGCGAGGAGGGTAGGGAACGTTTCGTGTGGGCAGGGTGGCAGCTTTCTCTGTGTAGGTACCTTCAGCGTGTGTGAGAAGACACGCTGAAGGTGGCGCTCCAGACCCTGAACAGCAATTATCCGGTGAAATTCACGTGGGACTCTTCTGGGCAGAAAGTCAACTTTCTAGACATCGACATCCACTTGGAGAATGGGATCATCAGGACAGGGGTTCATCTCAAACCTACCAACCAACAGCTGTACCTACACAGAGAAAGCTGCCACCCTGCCCACACGAAACGTTCCCTACCCTCCTCGCTGGCTGCCCGCGGTCGCAGAATTTGTTCCACGGAACAGGATCTGGAGTGCTACCTCCAGAAGATACTCCGTGCTTTCGTCAACAGAGGTTATTCGGAGGAACAGGTCCATCAACGACTGACCAGACAGCACACCGTCACACCACCACCCACTCAACCTAACACCAAGACCGACATCTTCCCGCTAGTCACCAGGTGGCACCCTGGTCTCCAACGTTTAAATGCCATCCTTCAAGGGGGGAGTCACATCCTGGCTGCGTCACCCATGACTCAAGATCTCAGCCAGAATATCCCTAGGGTGGCATTTAAGCGTCCCCCCAACCTTGGTGACTTATTAGTGAGGAGAGATCCACAGAAGGTCCAACAAGGAGAAGCGGTCATGCACGGTTCCTCCCCTTGCCACAGACCCAGATGCAAGACGTGCCCCATGCATGAACCAGTCAAGACCTTCTCTGCCCACCTCACTAACAAGACCTATGACATACGCAACAACAACAACTGTGGCACTAGCAACATCGTCTACCAACTTCGATGCACCCGATGTCCCGCCGAGTATGTTGGACTTACCACTAATACTCTCCGAACCCGAATGAATGGGCACAGACAGGATGTAAGAGAGGAGAATCTCGAGAAACCTGTGGCATTGCATGCCAATGGGCATGGCCTTCCCTTCGTGACCTGTTTCACAGTTTGTGTCATCAGGTCACTCCCTCCCACTGTACACGATGGAGAACTGAGAAGATGGGAACTGGCCTACCAATGGATTTGCAAATCGCGCCACAAACCTAACTTAAACCTTAGGTAGTCCTCCCTCTCTACCCCTCCCTGTCACCCATTCCACACCCCCCACTCATCTTTCACTTCACCCCACCCCCACCCTAGCCAACGGCTACCTAGCTTTAGTTTTTCACCTCAGTAACTCTTCTCTACTCACTGAGGAAGGTCACGTAGACCGAAACGTTTGAAATGTAGTGTTATTTGTTTATTTGTGTTTATGTCTTCTATCACGGCGCGCCTACTCCACTTCAGGTAAGCTGTTGGTCTCCTACCCTATCTCTACATGTTTCTCACAATAAATGAACTGTGTTTGCTTTCGTAAATATACATGCAAAATCTTAAACTTATAATTTAGTTAAGTTTGGGAAGTATTTTATTGTTTTATAATTTAGTAAATTCACACATCAATTTTGTAGTGGGAGGTATAGAAACTCTTATCTTGTAGGAAATAATTAGAACATCCCAGTTGTACCTCTACTTACTCACCGTTAGTTACAAATCTAATGCTTCAGAGTTCTTGCAATGCGCTTCAACCAAGTGAAATCTATTTATTACGTACCTAGTCGGCGCGGCAGCCATCCCTTCACTGTACGAGCCCTCTCAACATCCACCAACACTCGCCGCCCGTCGATCTTCTTTCCGTCGGCGTGTTTGTACGCGGCTGCAAGAAACACAATGCAGGTGACACATTCCAGGCAAGCACCGGACTAGAGCGTAAGCTAACCAAACAAAACAATGTTGCCTATTACCAAAGCAACCTGTGGAGAAGACTTATTAAACACACCTGAAAAGAATCGCTGCAACGGACGTCCAAGTACCTACCAATGCCGGAGGGAAGATTATCACGATAAAAGAATTTAAATACCCACCCTGTGATCCATTTAAAGTATCGGAAAAATTTGGACGTAGAACATACCATCTGCCTTTACAATCTGTTCTGATACAGTTGAAAATACTTACGATGTTATCAACCAAACTACAATTTCTTGAATATGATTGAGAGTAATATCAAATATTACTCGTATATGCTATTAAGAATGGTAGTACCGTGATACCTACCCCTGATTACTTACGCAAATCGGAAATCTATGTTGTGAAGTTACTCTCGGGACGAGTTAAAGGTAGATTCCTCCTTGATTTCAAGGCCATTTCGATTTACCTGGTGCGCTTTTACTTACGTCACCGTGCGCAATTATTACCAAAACTCCCCCCGTAGTGTAATAAATACTCGAACTGTCTCTAGCAATGGACATTTGAAAAGTCAAGAGAACAACCAACATTAAGACATCAAGGTCATTACTTTTAACTAACTCATGCTTGTGCCACACAAGTGGCAAACTATATTGAATCTAATGAATTTACATGATTTATATCTATTACCAAGTAGATATAATCATACCCAGAATTGAGTGGAATTGAATCTGCCTAGATAAGATTAAACTACCCCGAATATTATTATACTCTTTGTATGTTGGGTCTTACCACACATACAAACCTATTATAGCCAGCAATGTTTGGATTTTGCACACAAATGGGGGCACTAGTTGCCAGCAGCCCGCCATGCTGTACCAAGAACAAGATAAAAATCTGTATTAATAGAAATCATAGTAGAGTTTTGCTGGCAGTCAATTTTCATGTCAACTTTATGCCCATCAATAGATGTCAATGGGAAATCGAAGGGGCCCAAAACACATACAGGAGGCTTTTATAAAATAAAATCACAAAACAAAGTAACTCAAGTATATTGGCATTTTTAAAAGATACTAAAACAGTGTTTGCAATGAACTCGGTGGTTGTTGCTTGGCTTTGTATAGTAGTTACGCGAAAATGGAGACGTGTTATAAACCGGTATGTGTCTCGCTCTACTTTGCTGTATGGGGGACGGCATCGGCGACTAATATACAATACATGGATGGCTTCCATGCCATTAAAGAGTTCCATTGAACAAAGCAACTTAACGATGCTTCTCACGTGTCCAAGGTATGTTTTCTTAACCATCTACTGTAGGCCTCACTCAATATTCCACAATTGAGCCCATTAATAATTATTGTAATGCCTTGTGCTGCATTAGGTCAATTAGACGATGATGATTTTTGTTGCTCAACGTCTCTATTAATTAATACATTAAATTTAATTCACTAATGCTTATTAGAGACGATCGTCGATGAGTAATAGATGACAATGACGGACGATTACAAAAAAAAAACTGCATTATGCGGGATTCGAACCCATGTTCTCGTAGAGCCATATGCTTTGGACCAGCGGCCTAATCGAATGTGCCACCACAGGCGGCTTAGGTCAATTAGAAAAGAACAAACAATACTTGTGAATTTGGGCAAAATGTGAAACCAATGGGCTATGAATCCAGTTGACCCTAAATTGGAGATGTTCCCTGCTGTCAGTACCTATATAAATATAAAAATTAAAAACACATTTTTTGAATGTTTTGCACAATGCTTATATTCAAAGCAAATGTAGCCTACAAAAAATGATAAATAGATCCACCATGTCAAACCACCAGTTTTGAGACATCAAAAATACAAAACTTTGAATTGAACATTAATACTAGTATACATTACGAATACAGTGCAAGTTACACCAACTGTAGAAAACATGACATAACATCCCCACCTACATAGATACCAACAATTTACACAATACAAATGAAAGGGTGTGTAGTTCTAGGCCTGTGGAACACGAGAGAAAGAGAATCAATAACAATACGAAGTAGGTAAACCAAATGAAATTTGAAAATAAAGGGTTTGGCAAAGGAAAGAAAAGAAGGCTTAAGATAGGTACCGTTTTATACAACTCTAGTACCGTACAGACATAGGCCTGTAAAAAAACTGTGTTTTATATGGTTAGCCTATATTGATATAGTAGCCTGAAGTTCACCACGTGACGACCCCCAAGTGACCATACCTAAAATAAAATTTCCTTGTATGCATGTTTGTGATCTGCTAAGTATCAAGATAAGCAAATGCTGTTAAACTAAGTATCATTTCTAGCTGATCTTTTGATTTATATACAATTAATTATTCATTAAAAATGATACCCTATCCTCAAACAGGCCTGAAAATGTGATCTGTTAAGAGTACACCTACTTCTAGATCGACAAGTGTTTGCTTCAAACGCTAACATTGAAACTGTCTAGTCCGAATATTCACAATAATGTAAAACCAAAAACTAAGGGCTTAAGACAGTAGTTTAAAATAGATTGCAAGTATAACCTATCTAGGAAAAAGTCGTGTCACCAAAGGTGTTACCCCCACCACAGCTCGCACATGACGTGCAGTACATATTATACTAAGCTACAAATGGACCCAAACCCAACCACTGTAGATGTACTCACCTTAATGTATTCCTAAAATGCTGAAATGTTATTTATAAAACACACATAAATGCTACTGTGTAGTAAACTCTTGCATTCTTTTAGGCAAAGTTTTGGACAAATATTGCGTGTAAGCATGTCGAGAAATTAAAATGTATTCATGATATCAGTAATTGTGTATAATGTAGGGCTACCTGCATTGCTTGCTACTCTTCTCATCAGTACAATGAGATATTGTATAAAACCTAACTAGCTTTTAACTTTACGGACTACGTAGCCAGGCAATAGTTCTGCAATCTGTTTTAGTACCTTCTAAAAGTAGCCGATATAAAAGTAAGGTCGGAGAATCGGGACCAGCTTACGGCGAAGGCAATCTAGGCTGTAAATATTCCGCCCAGACCAGTGATTCCCAACCGTTTGTGAGGAAGCTAATCATCAGTCGCGGCACTGAGCAATCACATTCACGTCTGCAATGAGGCGACGCCTACTCAGTATCGTCAGGTCAGAGAGGTACTACAATATGATTTTGGAAAGTATTCGTTAAGTAAGAAAATTAAATGCAAGTGTGTGAAGCAAAAACATTTTGCTATTTATAGTTGTACGTACTTGTTAGCATTTCAGAAGCTTGAGTAGTCGTGCTAAGTATAATACAATTTTATTTTAGTAATATCTCAAGAACGCTACAAAACGTGTTTAATAAATCATAGTAGTACTATATACCGTAACTATACGATGTGTTTTTGTCGGAACTATCTAGACAACTTGAATCAAGTTTATTTTTAGGCCTTGGTAACGCTAATAAAAGAATCATTAATTTACAACATCAAAATATTTAGAGCTTGTGTTATGCAGTCTGCAGTTCTAACGAGACTACATCATGATAATTACCGGTTATCACTTATTCGTTGATGTGGTGATTAGATAAAAACCCGTAATTTGATGTGTATTTAATATAATGGCATTTTCATTACAAAATGTTGTCAGATGAATAGCACGTGGTTTCCATTCCATCCTTACTTGAAGTGTGTTTGGCTATTAAAACTTGACAACAATTGATTACGTACAATACCTTTTTGAGTTTTTTCCTTACATCTAATAAATGGCAGCAGTGCCATTGCCCTTCCAATGATAATAAATTATCATTTGCAGGTAATTATATCAAATTCTTCTAGCAAGCAGCTGAAAGTTATTTTCCCGAAGACCAAAATGTTGAACATACAAAATAGGCTAGGGTAGGCCTAGTCGTATGCACTTTTAAGTTTTTAACTGTTTGTTTTAGTAACAATAAAGTACTGTATATCCATCTTTTAGCTGCAGTGGTAGCCGGGGCCTGCAATGCAGGACTAAAGTAGCCTACAAGTAAGGCTACAGTAATATTAAATGATAATTTTATAGTTGAAGCAAAAAGAATTAAATGTAGGTTCTGCCTACAAATACAGTGCGGTATCCAAACTTTTGCATGTACGAGTGTCAATGCAGCCGGCCAGTTGAGAATCACTGGACCAGAGGGTACAAAATAAAGATACAAGTTGCCAGTTGGTTTAAATTAGGGATGACATCCATTCCAAAAAATTGGAATTGTGACCGAAGAATCGATTCGGAATCGAAATCCAAGAAAAAACTTTTCAATTGTATGCACAGTTATTTTGGTGGTCATTTTCCACGGAACCCGTGATACGTGGCAATATTTCCGCTGTTGTTTTCCGCAGAGCCCATGAAGGCTTGTCTCGCCCGCCGTACGTCACTGAACGATGTATTTCACAACGTTGCGTCGTCATCTGTTGACCTTACTGTCTGCCTTGGTGTACGATCAGAGCCTGGCAGGAGAGGGAGGGACAGTACACGTGGTTCACCGCTCTGCCACACCCCAAAACATGAAGTGCTAACGTTTGAACTGTAGTATAGTGAGGAATCCATTTCTCCAATTTGGAATCGATCCGGAATCGATTAATCAATTCCACCATACCATGTCATCCCTAGTTTAAATGTATGTAAGTAAGCAATAGTAGGCCTATTGTAAGTGCATTACCCTTTGGATTACCTACATTTGGAAAATAATTTATCAACAAACGAGTAACGACCCAAGGCTAGTCCAGTGAAGCAAGTCAAGCAACCCTCCACAAATCAACCTGTCCTCCATTTTGTAAGGTTTGTAAGGTGTAGAATACAATATAAATACGCTGTCATTGTAGGTGTAAATTTTGTCGGGATCTAGGGCTATACCCGTAAGTGAAATAGAATTTACAATGAAACTTATTATCTGTTATTAGTAAGAAAATAATCAACACCTACCTATATAGGCCTATGTAGGCCTATGTATACATTTAAATCTAGAGATGTTCAATTATATTATGAAGGCCTACATACTTTTGCTGTAGCTGCTGTAAAATATATGATCTAAATTGTATTTTTGCTTATTGATGGTGATGGGTTATCATTTATTAGAGCTTGGCCCCAGGAGTAAAACTACTGAACAAAACACAAAATAGCTTACCGTCACTGCCACTAGTAAATAAATCTATTATACCTTTCAATGCAGGCCTAAGCTATTCTTTGGCCATGTACAATAGATGTTTTGGATCTGTGGGAATTAAGTTTTACCATAGATCTGAGAGTATAAATTAATGCGGCGTCTACTGTCGATTTGGTTCAAGAGCGCATCAACCAGTTTTCATTATGCACCACTCTAGCCTCCAGAGGGGATGTGGGAAGGGCAGACCTGTGCTGGACAGATCCAGCCACAGGCAAGGAGGGGGAAGGAGAAGTTTCCCACATTGCGGTTGTGTTAATCATTGTTCGTATCAATATAGTACTATTGGTTCATAACGACCGCCAGAGCTCGCCTGTTTCAGAGGTTTGCGAGATGAACCTGGCCTCTCTTCTCGCCGTGTACGATCAGCAGAGAAATTTCGGGCTAATTGTAAGCTAAGCAAGGGGGTGTGGCACGTACTAAAAGCTAGTAATTTTATTTATTCTAAAAATGAAATTTTACATATAGCTTTGAGGTTATGAAGCTTGTTGACCAGCTGGAACCTAAGGTTGGCAAACAACAAATCACTCAAATAACCTTTTTTTAAACACAAACTTTTAAATTCCAACTCGTTATTGAACTCGAGTGCTTTAATATCAGAAAAATTACACGCAATCTACGTTAAATGATGATGCCTAGGCTACATCTGCTGACATGGAAGCAGATGAGCAAAAATGCAGCTATATGTAATCATGATTTTAATGACAATTGATTGATCGCTAAATTGTAGGGATGGGATTTGACCGGTCAAATTCAAATTTGGTCAATTGACGGTCAATTGACGGTCAATTGACGGTCAATTGACGGTCAAATGTAAAAAATCATAAATTTTATTTTATTAAATAATTAGTATATATATTTTTTTAAATGTTGTGACAAAAGCTTTTTTTTATTTAAAAGCTTGTTAAATGCATATTAAGTGGCATATCATCATCGTCATCATCATCGTCGATGCTGTCATCAGTCCCTTTCTCCGATTCAGCTTCAGCTTACCCAGAAGCTATTATATTCTATTTGTCTATTATAATTCATAATATAACTACATAATAAATAATAATTAAAATAAAATATTACCTAATTAAAACTTTTTTAATTGAAAAAGAAAGAAAGAAATGTTATTGTTTACATAACAATTCAAATTCAAATATGAAAATTCAAATAATTTTAATTTTTAAATGCAATATACACATGTTATCTTTAAGTCAATTGACTGGTCAATTGACCAAAAGTATTTGACCAGTCATTTGACCGGTCAATTGACTGGTCAATTGACATTGTGCAACCCTACTAAATTGTAAGTCTATCACGGGCCAACCACTGAACAATAACAAATAACAATGAAGCTAGACAGCTGGCAAAAGATATGTAATACCTGACAAAGGGGGGAAAGGAATGGCGGGCATAAGGAAACGGCTAAGTATCAGTACTCACAATGCATGTCCCGCTCGTGTTCATACTCAATGAAGGCATAACCGCGAGGCTTTCCGTTCACAGTGTTGTGGCTCACAACAATCTGAAACAAGACCAAAGTACAAAATAGATTAGTGATTAATAATTATTATTAATTTCAGCTATTTTTTTTAATTAAAAAAAAAAATTTAGTACCAAAACTCTTCTGATTGATGGTACAGTCACTTATTCCTACAGTACTGGAAAAATAAGCATTAATTTCTGACCTTAAATATTCCAAATAAGACAACCATTGTCCCAGCTTCCAGAATAGTAGGTCAGACAGCAACAGCATGTTATGGGGGAACCTTTTAAATAGCCCTTCCTGCCCTGTCAGTCGTGTCTCCATGTTTCAAGACTAGGTAACTCTCCCCTGCCTAAGACTGACTTACCATATTGGTTTTTATCAACAACCAAAGTCCTCCAAATTCACACTTGTATTATATACGTGGACTAGACATTTCCGATACTATTTCAGCACGTTTAGGCCTACATATCCTGCGCCCTACATCTTGAATAGAACTATGGCCGACGAAGCAAGCCATGCGTACGCTCTCTAGCGCCCTCTGTTATTGGCTATGACAAACTTGTTTCCGTCCAATCACGACGCTCGAAGAGTTTCACCTTCAGTCAGTGAATGCAAACAAAGATGAAAGAAACATAAAAAATGTCAAACCACGCCAACTACGAGTTTAAAAGACGTAAAAGTGTTTTATGGAATAGTCGATAGAAAATATTAGTGATATAGACACAACAAAACCACTAAAGGATAGGCCTACGTTTTTATTTTTCGACGCCATGTATTCAAGTCTCCCGGTTCCCACATCCAAGTCCTGTCATTGTTTATCAAAATAAATTCCTTTATTTAAAGCTTTATCATCACAAAAGAAGAAACACTTTGGAATTGGATAAGAAAATTCATTTTTTTTTTTAGTCGCAGTAGGCCTACACGGTTAGGGCCTAGGCGATGTGATGTTTGGCCTGGGCCTCTAGGCCAAGGCCCACACTTTTGCTTGGGCTTAAGCATAAACATCAATAATAAGGAAAAAAATCGCCAAACTCGGGTATAAATCAAGTAAACGCATTTTAAAATTATTTATTTTTACAATTTAAAAAAAATTCTTATTTTTAATATAGCCTAGCCTAATATTTATAATAATTTGAAAAATTTGGATAAAATAAGAAACACGGACATAAGAGAAATGCTAGGTGTAGAAAAGTTAAGTGACAGAATAGTTAGGACAAGGTTGAGTTGAGATGGTATGGACATGAAACAAATGGGGGAAAATAAAATAGGATGCCTAAGAAAATATATAAAAGAAGAATTGAAGAAGGAAGAAGAAGACGGGGTAGATCAAGAAAGAGATGGAAGGACACCATAGCAGGAGCCTTGGAAGCAAGAGGAGAGAACTGGGAAGATGTTGAAGCGATACGATTGTGGGAGGATAGAAAGAAGTGGAAAAATTTGGTTGCTAAACCCAAGCTGACCCTGCCAGAAGAGGACACGGCAATGGATAATGATGATGAATATTTTGCAGTTTTATTAATTTTGGACATTCTTCTTTTTTCTTATTTTCTCTTCTCAAAAACACTACCCGTATTATATTCGAAGCCGTACTATATTCGGGCCAATACGGTACTATAATGCGTAGTTTACGCTCACTACACAAATGCTCAGACTCTTGACAGCGACAATATAGGCCTATACAGTAGTGATGACATTGGGTAGTATCTATTGGAATCGACTCTGGAGCCTTGGGAACTGGTATTGTAATTCGCGTCCATCATGTCACTTCTGGGAATTATTTATCACACGAGTACTGAGAATGAACTATTTATAACACTACAACCACGATGAAATACAAATGACAAGCGTCACCTCGTCTTGACTTGATCAGCCATTAGAACCACACATGATCTCCAAGATGCCGGAAGTAGTAATACCAACAGAAAAAAATACAAATAGTAGGCCTACTTAATAATCAAAACAACAACTTACAACTATTTGTTGTCGTACTACGAACATCATAAATTAATGTTACAAAACAAATACAAACAATAATATTAATAACCGGGTAGGAGTCGACTCCTCGATCGGCAATAAAGATAAGGTAAAAGCAGTTGACCTTCACCAATGTTGAACACCCTCCTACAGGCCTAATTTGTTCCAGGAGAGAGCATAAAAACAAATGTTTTGGCAGTAGGCCTAAAGTAACAATACTTTATTGGTTGTTTGTAAGGTTGACTTGGTTTATGAAATTTTTTATGCCAAAGCTAATTTTAGCCCACTACTCTAGGCCTAGTTGCACAACGCTGCCCCCCCCCCCTCCCTCCTCCCACGCCACCAACTACTTCTCGCTAGCTCGCTTGTCAGTCTTGGGCCCGGCCAAGACTCTCCTGATTTGTTATGGTTACATTATGAGATAACGAGACCACAAGTGTAATCTCATTCAGTCTTGGCCCAGCTGCCTGGCTTTGTTTACATTATGGGATAAGATAACGAGACAGCAAGAGCAATCTCATTCAATTTATCATCAAAAGCAAAGCAGTAGGCAACTCGATTACACTACAATGTCCAGACTCCAGACCAAGGTCGAGAGAGAGAGAGAGAGAGAGAGAGAGAGAGAGAGAGAGAGAGAGAGAGAGAGAGAGAGGAGCGCGAGCTAGCGCGTAGGCGAGGGGGACGGGGAAGGAGTAGCACAACTCAACAGAAGTCATAAATCCAACACTTTTGAAGGAATCGACTCCTTGAAAACGGAGTCAGGTCGGAGTCGGGTACCCGAGTACCCACTACTACTACAAATCACTACTATTCAGTATACAGAAAACACAATTAGGTACAATAGGTAGCATACTGGAACTTACTTTTTTTATGGCCCCATACACCTCAAACTCTCTTCGCAGCTTTGACTCGGACGTATCATAGTTCTGAAAGCAGACATTTTGAAAAATATTATAAACAGTAGAATATGTATTTTGGTGCTCAAAATTTGCCTACAAAAAGCGTGGGTGGCTACCTATTAGCCTAGGTGGTTATGTACAAACTTTGATGCTAGTACGGAGTACCTAGGCTGCATTTTCACTCTTTAATATATTTTATGGTCCCATGTCAGATGATTAATTGTAGACATATTTATATTTAATTTACATTAGGGAACGGAGACATAGGCCTACTCAACAAAATCAGTAAGCCTACCAATAAATTTGGTTCTAAATACGTAGCAGTAATTAACACAGTCCACTTTTCTTGTCAGTCAACCTTTTGATTTTGAATTAAAAGATACAACTAGCACTACCGGTACCTATTGTTGTCTTTTTAAGTTTTAAGGTACGGTACTAGGCCCTACCTAGATGAGCACTGCTCAGCCAGTATAACATTACTCCACACAAAACAAAAAACTTGTAAAAAATACAGCCAAACCTTACACAATCAAAAGCAATAACTTATGTACCCTCCTAATTTTTTGCGATCTTAATACATAGGTATTCACTTTGCCCTGTGACTGCATCCTTGCAAAGCGTGACAAAATTTTATTTGCAACTATTGCAACCCTCGACAAATCCACGAGAAGTACTCTCGCAAGGCGTAAATACCTACTCGCAACGAGGTGGCGCGGGTAAACCAGGGTCTGGGGCTTCGCCCCAGCCGCCGGAGGCAAATCCGTCGAAGGCGGAAATTTTTTGGGGTCCTGTGTTATATTTGGTGGCCTAAAACGCGATTTGAGGCGACATCTAATCTTAAAAAAACGATTAAAAGAAAGCTAATATTGCATTACTAACTCCTTACGTCACGTCATAGGAGTTCGATCCTCGGTCAATGTGAAGTAGGTAGGCCTAGGCCACACAAAGCCTAGGCCTAGGATTGCGGCACAATGCGAGTTCAAATAGGCCTAGGGCCTACCACCGGCTGGATTTACGTCTATGTTTCCATGAGAATGGGCAAGGTCACCGATTTTATAATAAAAATAAACACTACTTTCGTTTATTATGATTCATTAAACTATCCAAGATAGCGGAAGGCCTAGCCTAGGCCCTATTGTGATTTCAACCTAGCAGCTGACGTTTGCAAGTCTGCGAGATGCTCGACAAGTTTCACGATTTCATTATTACTAGGGATGACAGCGGGTACACGGGTACCCGACTCCTACTCGACTCCTGTCGGAGTCGACTCCATTTTCAAGGAGTCGGGGGGAAATTTTTTTAATTTTTTTTTTGATGATAAATTGAATGAGATTGCACTTGTCTCGTTAGTCGTTATCTTATCTCAAAACGTAAACATAACAAATCAGAGAGAGTCTTGGCCAGGCCAAGAGACAAGCAAGCTAGTGATACGTAGCGGGTGGGGGGCGGGGGGGGGGGGGGAGGGGGGAATGGCCGGACAGCGTGGTGCAACCCCACTGAAAATCGAGTATATAACTGAGTGGGTAGACTGATACAATTTATTTATTTATTATTTATTTTTAACTAGAGTAGTGGGCTAAAAATAACTTGCAAAAAAAATTTTAAAAAAATAATAATAAATTGCGGATCGGGGAGTCGACTCCTACCTGGTTCCCAAGGCTCCGGAGTCGACTCCAATATTTACTACCCGATGTCATCACTAATTATTACACTTATTATCAGGAGAATGTTGCACGGGATTTCGGGTTGTCGGTGGATTCTCATATTTCTCTCCAATAACGTCAGATGAAGTTAAAAACATAATTAAAAATGGTTTCGTCGTTCCGCGTCGATATTACCACAAGTTTGGGCGGACCGTTCATGGTCTCGTCTATTTGTTACCTGCGTAGCCTGGAACTTGACCTTGACTTTTTGATAGTTCGTTTTTGGCGAGTGGTTGGTAACAGGCCATGCTGCGCATCAGGTTGCACGCAGTAGTTGTATTGCAGGCGCGGCGATTCAAATGCTAGATCATAAAAAAAGCGCGGTCGCACAATAAGTTATCTGAGAGTGTCAATTTGCCAACTCGCAAGCTACAAATTTTCACTCGCAAATTGCGAGCTTGCGAGTGGGATTGTCGAGGGTTGAACTAGGTATTGTTTTATTTGTAAAAGTTGGTGCAAATTTATTTTGCCAAGTTTTCAGCACAAGGAAGGCCTATAAGTAGGTATAACCAAATAATAACATGTACTTACAATACGGGCTACAAACAAGGTTTTGAATGGATCGCCAGTTGCAATTGGTATACTGTGTGGATCCCCTAGAAAAAAAGGAAAAAGTTTCACTTTGGTGCATGTAGGTAGGTAGGTACCAAATTTACAGCCATACAAAGTAGGCCTAAATCCTTGTTAGCTAAAGCATGTGACTGGTTGACCATCAACATACATAGTTGCCAATAATGTTGCTATTGCTAAGGAGTTGATGTGCCAGCTAGGCCTACACGCCCTGCTGAAAAATCTTGTCAAGAACTTGGTTAGAAAAAAGATCTTGTCAACATTTTACCAAGATCTTGGATTTAACAAGACATAGTCAAAATTTGTAAGATTTCAAACTTACGTAACTGCCACCTGGTGTTAGCTTCTTGAACCTCATCAAACATGGCAGCAAACAAGCCAAGCCTACATTAATTAATTATTTGTGCTGTCTCATTGTTTAAGTTTGTTTTGAACTAGAGTAGACAGTTGATCAAATCAATAGACTTATCTACATGGTTGGCAACTGGCCACATATGCACATAAATAGAGCTACAGATAGCTGCCATCGTCTTGTACAGGCCTCAGGCTATGCGAGTATTTACAACCGCTTTTGTAGTAGGTAACAGTTGGCTAAAAACAAAAAGTATTATGCCTTGCACCATAGGGCTAGGCGTGTGTTTGCCCTAGCGTGCAGGCATGCCTACTTGCTTTATGTTCACATGGCCAAGATTAACAAGCCACAGAAAGACTAATAATAAGGTGGCATAGTATGTATTGAAATTGCATCAAATAGGTAGGCCTACTGCATAAATAGACCAACCACAATTTTGCCAGCTTGACAAGATATTCGCAAGATCTTGTCAAGATAGTCGCAAGAACTTGGCAAGATATTGTATTATTCTTGGCAAGTTCTTGCAAGATCTTGACAAGAATAATGTAGGCCTACAAGATTTTTCAGCAGGGCGGTCAAATCAGGTTGCGCAACATCGAAAATACGTTCAACATTCTAAACTTCTCGGCAATAAAAGTTTACCTAGTTGAAAGCAACTTCAAATCAGATCTCTTCAAATTAGAATGTGATCGTCGAACACCACTGGTTGCAAAAACCATTCACTTACTATAGGTCTAGTTTAGTTTAGGTTTTGTTTGGTTAGTGCAGCCTGGTATAGGGCCCTAGGCCATTTAGAAAGATGTCAAAGGATAATTTAATAGATTGACATTTACCACTTAAGGCGTAAACATGTTCTTTAGCTGTAACTTGTATTGATAGATCATTTGATTTCAATCAATTTTACCCTAGTTCAAACTCTTTCAATCCTACCACACACTATCAAATTATAGCCTTTACAATTATTTACACAAATAACTTGGCTCCTAAGTACAACTTGCAGGCCTGTAAAACTCAACACAATGAGGTACTTACAGACAGCAATCTCCTGCTCAAGTTTATATGCAACTTGCTCAGCGCGTTCTCTACGTCGTCTCTCTAGTCGCTCTTCTCTCGTCTCTACTCTGGTTGGTGGCGGAGTGTCTGCAGGATCCTTGAAAAACAATGAACATACGTAACATTTAAAACTTTGGTGGATTCTATTGGCATGCACTAGGCAAGTAGGTATTGGTAACCCTAGGTCTGCATGTAGCCTAAATGTTGTCAAATCCACTTCATAACATAAAAAAAGAAAAACTGAACAAATGAAAATACAAGAGGACATCAGTTGAGCAGCAGTGTTTTCCCCGAAACTGCTTACACGGGCACTTTTGATGCCGCTCAGCTAACACTTTTGCTGCTAGCCCCAATTGAGGGTCCGCGAGCATAAACCGTAACGCGCGTTGTACCCGGTTTATGCGTGCACGGCCAGCCGTGGTCCCGCCGTGCTATTTGAAGTCATAATACACTTCAGAGTTCACCAATTTGCATACAGATAGCAGTAGCACCACACTGAACGAATATGTAACAGCATGCAGTTGTCTACGCGTGGCTTCTAACTTTAGCGGGCGATGTTGCTACCGACGAAACTGCTTGTTCTCATTCTCATATTGTTTTTTGTCAGATGGTTTATGCTCATGGCACTCCAATTGTTATTTTATTAAAAAATTGGTAGGCTTAATTATATAGAACACAGTTTTCCAGCTGACTCTCTTCTTTTGTTCCCACTGCCCATGTTACTGCCCCATACGTTAGTAAAGGTACAAAATATGCCTTGTACAGCAAAATAGGGATGGGAAAAAGCGTTTTATTTCGTTAACATTTAACCCCTTGAACTAATCGCGTTGAAACGTTTAAACGTTCTAAACCCTATTTAAAAAAAAAAAAAATTTAACAAAAATCGTAATTTTGTAATTATGACCGGCCGACGAATAATTAACAACGGTTTTATTCTCACTCTTGCATTTAATGACCCGGCACTTCCACCATGTGCAACCCTCGAAAAATCCACTCGCCAGCTCGCCACTGGCGAGTTACAAAAGTCTCCTGGCGAGTTGACATATTTACGAAAAAGATTCACGATTTGTCGTCTTCAAATACCAGTACAAAAAATGAAATAGTAATGTGTGAATCAACAACCTGGTGGTAGTTATAATATTACAGACTAGTGTTGATTTATTTATGAACGTTGGATTTCACTAATTGCCAAGCTAAATAAATAATGTTACATAAGTAATCAGGAGTTAGCCTACGAATCATGGAAAAATCTACAAATAAATCTAAGACAAAAACAATTATAGTAGCATCTCTGTGGCCGTCCTATACTAACGTCTTTATCTTCCTCGTCACCATAAAGATAAAGCCATCTGCTTGACAGCTAGATCATATTATGTCTTCCAAGCGGACTGTCGACCAATTTTCATTCAGGTAAGCAATCGATCATTGGATGAGCGAAGCGAAGACTTCAATTTCACTGACCCCCCAAAAAAATTTAGCTCGGCTGTTTGTTAACTCTCTCCCAGGCAAACGGCATATCCGATCTTGATGAAAATTTGACAGGACCTTCGAAATCTCTGAACTTAGAGGTGTATTGTTTTTGGGTACAATCGAAGAAATATTTCTCATGAATATCGTACTTTTACGATTTTTTTCGATTTTTTGTGCGATATTTTCGTGCCATTTGGGCCAATTCTGACCAAACGGGTGGGGCTACAACGTTCATGTTATACATGGACATTGAGGTTATGATGATGTAGTACATTTCAAAGAAAAAGTTGAAAAAGTTAGCCAGAATATATAGAAAAAAAGCTTTTAATATAAGTTTTTTGATTTTTTGTGCGATATTTTCGTGCCATTTGGTCCAATTCTGACCAAACGGGTGGGGCTACAACGTTCATATTATACATGGACATTAAGTTTATGGTGATGTATTACCTTCTAAAAGAAAAAGTTGAAAAAGTTAGCCAGAATTCATAGAAATAAAGCTTTTAATATAAGTTTTTTACGGTAAATAATAAAAATTGACAATAAACAATAGAAACTTGACAACAACCACTACAATGCGTAGGCAACAAAACAAAGCACTTGCAAAAGTAAAGATATCCCACGCAAACTAAAAACTTTAAAAAGCTCATCCATCAACGCGGCGGGACTTTAGCGTTTTCCTAGTGTAGACAATATTGGCTTCCTATTTAACCCTTATTCGTCATTGAAATTTGCCTAAAAACGTGTCTTAGGTCACTTAACTAGGGGTACTTTTCAACGCCAACCTCGGGGCGAGTGATACATACCTCGGTAGATCGACCTCGATCGGCAATAAAGATAAGGTAAAAGCAGTTGACCTTCACCAATGTTGAACACCCTCCTACAGGCCTAATTTGTTCCAGGAGAGAGCATAAAAACAAATGTTTTGGCAGTAGGCCTAAAGTAACAATACTTTATTGGTTGTTTGTAAGGTTGACTTGGTTTATGAAATTTTTTATGCCAAAGCTAATTTTAGCCCACTACTCTAGGCCTAGTTGCACAACGCTGCCCCCCCCCCCTCCCTCCTCCCACGCCACCAACTACTTCTCGCTAGCTCGCTTGTCAGTCTTGGGCCCGGCCAAGACTCTCCTGATTTGTTATGGTTACATTATGAGATAACGAGACCACAAGTGTAATCTCATTCAGTCTTGGCCCAGCTGCCTGGCTTTGTTTACATTATGGGATAAGATAACGAGACAGCAAGAGCAATCTCATTCAATTTATCATCAAAAGCAAAGCAGTAGGCAACTCGATTACACTACAATGTCCAGACTCCAGACCAAGGTCGAGAGAGAGCGAGAGCGAGAGCAGAGAGAGAGAGAGAGAGAGAGAGAGAGAAGAGAGAGAGGAGCGCGAGCTAGCGCGTAGGCGAGGGGGATGGGGAAGGAGTAGCACAACTCAACAGAAGTCATAAATCCAACACTTTTGAAGGAATCGACTCCTTGAAAACGGAGTCAGGTCGGAGTCGGGTACCCGAGTACCCACTACTACTACAACATCACTACTATACAGTATACAGAAAACACAATTAGGTACAATAGGTAGCATACTGGAACTTACTTTTTTTATGGCCCCATACACCTCAAACTCTCTTCGCAGCTTTGACTCGGACGTATCATAGTTCTGAAAGCAGACATTTTGAAAAATATTATAAACAGTAGAATATGTATTTTGGTGCTCAAAATTTGCCTACAAAAAGCGTGGGTGGCTACCTATTAGCCTAGGTGGTTATGTACAAACTTTGATGCTAGTACGGAGTACCTAGGCTGCATTTTCACTCTTTAATATATTTTATGGTCCCATGTCAGATGATTAATTGTAGACATATTTATATTTAATTTACATTAGGGAACGGAGACATAGGCCTACTCAACAAAATCAGTAAGCCTACCAATAAATTTGGTTCTAAATACGTAGCAGTAATTAACACAGTCCACTTTTCTTGTCAGTCAACCTTTTGATTTTGAATTAAAAGATACAACTAGCACTACCGGTACCTATCGTTGTCTTTTTAAGTTTTAAGGTATAGTACTAGGCCCTACCTAGATGAGCACTGCTCAGCCAGTATAACATTACTCCACACAAAACAAAAAACTTGTAAAAATACAGCCAAACCTTACACAATCAAAAGCAATAACTTATGTAGGCCTACCCTCCTAATTTTTTGCGATCTTAATACATAGGTATTCACTTTGCCCTGTGACTGCATCCTTGCAAAGCGTGACAAAATTTTATTTGCAACTATTGCAACCCTCGACAAATCCACGAGAAGTACTCTCGCAAGGCGTAATACCTACTCGCAACGAGGTGGCGCGGGTAAACCAGGGTCTGGGGCTTTGCCCCAGCCGCCGGAGGCAAATCCGGCGAAGACGGAAAATTTTTGGGGTCCTGTGTTATATTTGGTGGCCTAAAACGCGATTTGAGGCGACATCTAATCTTAAAAAAACGATTAAAAGAAAGCTAATATTGCATTACTAACTCCTTACGTCACGTCATAGGAGTTCGATCCTCGGTCAATGTGAAGTAGGTAGGCCTAGGCCACACAAAGCCTAGGCCTAGGATTGCGGCACAATGCGAGTTCAAATAGGCCTAGGGCCTACCACCGGCTGGATTTACGTCTATGTTTCCATGAGAATGGGCAAGGTCACCGATTTTATAATAAAAATAAACACTACTTTCGTTTATTATGATTCATTAAACTATCCAAGATAGCGGAAGGCCTAGCCTAGGCCCTATTGTGATTTCAACCTAGCAGCTGACGTTTGCAAGTCTGCGAGATGCTCGACAAGTTTCACGATTTCATTATTACTAGGGATGACATCGGGTACTCGGGTACCCGACTCGTCGGGGAAAATTTTTTTTTTTTTTTTTGATGATAAATTGAATGAGATTGCACTTGTCTCATTAGTTGTTATCTTATCTCAAAACGTAAACATAACAAATCAGCCAGAGTCTTGGCCAGGCCAAGAGACAAGCAAGCTAGTGATACGTAGCGGGTGGGGGGCGGGGGGGGGGGGGGGAGGGGGAATGGCCGGACAGCGTTGTGCAACCCCACTGAAAATCGAATATATAACTGAGTGGGTAGACTGATACAATTTATTTATTTATTATTTATTTTTAACTAGAGTAGTGGGCTAAAAATAACTTTTGCAAAAAAAATTTTTTAAAAAAAATAATAAATTGCGGATCGGGGAGTCGACTCCTACCCGGTTCCCAAGGCTCCGGAGTCGACTCCAATATTTACTACCCGATGTCATCACTAATTATTACACTTATTATCAGGAGAATGTTGCACGGGATTTCGGGTTGTCGGTGGATTCTCATATTTCTCTCCAATAACGTCAGATGAAGTTAAAAACATAATTAAAAATGGTTTCGTCGTTCGCGTCGATTTTACGACAAGTTTGGGCGTATCGTTCATGTCTCGTCTCTTTGTTACGTGCGTAGCCTGGAACTTGACCTTGACTTTTTGATAGTTCGTTTTTGGCGAGTGGTTGGTAACAGGCCATGCTGCGCATCAGGTTGCACGCAGTAGTTGTATTGCAGGTGCGGCGATTCAAATGCTAGATCATAAAAAAAGCGCGGTCGCGCAATATGTTATCTGAGAGTGTCAATTTGCCAACTCGCAAGCTACAAATTTTCACTCGCAAATTGCGAGCTTGCGAGTGGGATTGTCGAGGGTTGAACTAGGTATTGTTTTATTTGTAAAAGTTGGTGCAAATTTATTTTGCCAAGTTTTCAGCACAAGGAAGGCCTATAAGTAGGTATAACCAAATAATAACATGTACTTACAATACGGGCTACAAACAAGGTTTTGAATGGATCGCCAGTTGCAATTGGTATACTGTGTGGATCCCCTAGAAAAAAAGGAAAAAGTTTCACTTTGGTGCATGTAGGTAGGTAGGTACCAAATTTACAGCCATACAAAGTAGGCCTAAATCCTTGTTAGCTAAAGCATGTGACTGGTTGACCATCAACATACATAGTTGCCCAATAATGTTGCTATTGCTAAGGAGTTGATGTGCCAGCTAGGCCTACACGCCCTGCTGAAAAATCTTGTCAAGAACTTGGTTAGAAAAAAGATCTTGTCAACATTTTACCAAGATCTTGGATTTAACAAGACATGGTCAAAATTTGTAAGATTTCAAACTTACGTAACTGCCACCTGGTGTTAGCTTCTTGAACCTCATCAAACATGGCAGCAAACAAGCCAAGCCTACATTAATTAATTATTTGTGCTGTCTCATTGTTTAAGTTTGTTTTGAACTAGAGTAGACAGTTGATCAAATCAATAGACTTATCTACATGGTTGGCAACTGGCCACATATGCACATAAATAGCTACAGATAGCTGCCATCGTCTTGTACAGGCCTCAGGCTATGCGAGTATTTGCAACCGCTTTTGTAGTAGGTAACAGTTGGCTAAAAACAAAAAGTATTATGCCTTGCACCATAGGGCTAGGCGTGTGTTTGCCCTAGCGTGCAGGCATGCCTACTTGCTTTATGTTCACATGGCCAAGATTAACAAGCCACAGAAAGACTAATAATAAGGTGGCATAGTATGTATTGAAATTGAATCAAGTAGGTAGGCCTACTGCATAAATAGACCAACCACAATTTTGCCAGCTTGACAAGATATTCGCAAGATCTTGTCAAGATAGTCGCAAGAACTTGGCAAGATATTGTATTATTCTTGGCAAGTTCTTGCAAGATCTTGACAAGAATAATGTAGGCCTACAAGATTTTTCAGCAGGGCGGTCAAATCAGGTTGCGCAACATCGAAAATACGTTCAACATTCTAAACTTCTCGGCAATAAAAGTTTACCTAGTTGAAAGCAACTTCAAATCAGATCTCTTCAAATTAGAATGTGATCGTCGAACACCACTGGTTGCAAAAACCATTCACTTTCTATAGGTAGGTCTAGTTTAGTTTAGGTTTTGTTTTGGTTAGTGTAGCCTGGTATAGGGCCCTAGGCCATTTAGAAAGATGTCAAAGGATAATTTAATAGATTGACATTTACCACTTAAGGCGTAAACATGTTCTTTAGCTGTAACTTGTATTGATAGATCATTTGATTTCAATCAATTTTACCCTAGTTCAAACTCTTTCAAATCCTACCACACACTATCAAATTATATATTTACACAATATAACTTGGCTCCTAAGTACAACTTGCAGGCCTGTAAAACTCAACACAATGAGGTACTTACAGACAGCAATCTCCTGCTCAAGTTTATATGCAACTTGCTCAGCGCGTTCTCTACGTCGTCTCTCTAGTCGCTCTTCTCTCGTCTCTACTCTGGTTGGTGGCGGAGTGTCTGCGGGATCCTTGAAAAACAATGAACATACGTAACATTTAAAACTTTGGTGGATTCTATTGGCATGCACTAGGCAAGTAGGTATTGGTAACCCTAGGTCTGCATGTAGCCTAAATGTTGTCAAATCCACTTCATAACATAAAAAAAGAAAAACTGAACAAATGAAAATACAAGAGGACATCAGTTGAGCAGTGTTTTCCCCGAAACTGCTTACACGGGCACTTTTGATGCCGCTCAGCTAACACTTTTGCTGCTAGCCCCAATTGAGGGTCCGCGAGCATAAACCGTAACGCTCGTTGTACCCGGTTTATGCGTGCACGGCCAGCCGTGGTCCCGCCGTGCTATTTGAAGTCATAATACACTTCAGAGTTCACCAATTTGCATACAGATAGCAGTAGCACCACACTGAACGAATATGTAACAGCATGCAGTTGTCTACGCGTGGCTTCTAACTTTAGCGGGCGATGTTGCCACCGACGAAACTGCTTGTTCTCATTCTCATATTGTTTTTTGTCAGATGGTTTATGCTCATGGCCCTCCAATTGTTTTTTTATTAAAAAATTGGTAGGCCTAATTATATAGAACACAGTTTTCCAGCTGACTCTCTTCTTTTGTTCCCACTGCCCATGTTACTGCCCCATACGTTAGTAAAGGTACAAAATATGCCTTGTACAGCAAAATAGGGATGGGAAAAAGCGTTTTATTTCGTTAACATTTAACCCCTTGAACTAATCGCGTTGAAACGTTTAAACGTTCTAAACCCTATTTAAAAAAAAAAAAATTTTTTAACAAAAATCGTAATTTTGTAATTATGACCGGCCGACGAATAATTAACAACGGTTTTATTCTCACTCTTGCATTTAATGACCCGGCACTTCCACCATGTGCAACCCTCGAAAAATCCACTCGCCAGCTCGCCACTGGCGAGTTACAAAAGTCTCCTGGCGAGTTGACATATTTACGAAAAAGATTCACGATTTGTCGTCTTCAAATACCAGTACAAAAAATGAAATAGTAATGTGTGAATCAACAACCTGGTGGTAGTTATAATATTACAGACTAGTGTTGATTTATTTATGAACGTTGGATTTCACTAATTGCCAAGCTAAATAAATAATGTTACATAAGTAATCAGGAGTTAGCCTACGAATCATGGAAAAATCTACAAATAAATCTAAGACAAAAACAATTATAGTAGCATCTCTGTGGCCGTCCTATACTAACGTCTTTATCTTCCTCGTCACCATAAAGATAAAGCCATCTGCTTGACAGCTAGATCATATTATGTCTTCCAAGCGGACTGTCGACCAATTTTCATTCAGGTAAGCAATCGATCATTGGATGAGCGAAGCGAAGACTTCAATTTCACTGACCCCCCAAAAAAATTTAGCTCGGCTGTTTGTTAACTCTCTCCCAGGCAAACGGCATATCCGATCTTGATGAAAATTTGACAGGACCTTCGAAATCTCTGAACTTAGAGGTGTATTGTTTTTGGGTACAATCGAAGAAATATTTCTCATGAATATCGTACTTTTACGATTTTTTTCGATTTTTTGTGCGATATTTTCGTGCCATTTGGGCCAATTCTGACCAAACGGGTGGGGCTACAACGTTCATGTTATACATGGACATTGAGGTTATGATGATGTAGTACATTTCAAAGAAAAAGTTGAAAAAGTTAGCCAGAATATATAGAAAAAAAGCTTTTAATATAAGTTTTTTGATTTTTTGTGCGATATTTTCGTGCCATTTGGTCCAATTCTGACCAAACGGGTGGGGCTACAACGTTCATATTATACATGGACATTAAGTTTATGGTGATGTATTACCTTCTAAAAGAAAAAGTTGAAAAAGTTAGCCAGAATTCATAGAAATAAAGCTTTTAATATAAGTTTTTTACGGTAAATAATAAAAATTGACAATAAACAATAGAAACTTGACAACAACCACTACAATGCGTAGGCAACAAAACAAAGCACTTGCAAAAGTAAAGATATCCCACGCAAACTAAAAACTTTAAAAAGCTCATCCATCAACGCGGCGGGACTTTAGCGTTTTCCTAGTGTAGACAATATTGGCTTCCTATTTAACCCTTATTCGTCATTGAAATTTGCCTAAAAACGTGTCTTAGGTCACTTAACTAGGGGTACTTTTCAACGCCAACCTCGGGGCGAGTGGATTTGAGACCCGGCGAGTCCATTGCCTCGCAATTTTTCGAGGGTTGACCATTTGTAACAGACAAGATGTCTTACTACAGCCTGGGACCCGGCACCTCCATCAAAATTGAGCATTTTTAGAAAATTATCGACCTAATCTGTTAGCCCGTGTTTGTGTAGGTTCCTAAAGTGATAACAAAATAACATTTCATTAAAAAAAAAAAAATACTAAAATTTTTGCAAATTTAGGCCCTAATAACCTCTAACCGTCCACTAAACGTTTAAACGTCCCATCCCTCCTACAGCAAAATTTTATATTTTTGTAGTGACAACTCATTCCAAAGTACCTAGCTTTCTAACCAATTGGTAAAATCCTACTGCTTTTTGCACTCTAGATCAACCCTTGAAAATCCCACTCGCAAGATCAAATTTTGCGAGTGACAATTTGGCTCTTGCGAGTAACTTTTATGGAAGTGCTTCAAAATATCGTTTTTGCGAGAATTTGAATCGAGCGCCCGGATCTAGTTACTGAATGGCGCCGCTAGGTGTGGGCTTCTGTACTAGAGGTGGTCGCGTGATCAATTTTTCACTCACGTCACGTCACGTCACGTAAACCCATTTTCTGATCACGCACAGTCACGCACGAATAACATAATTTTTATTTAACTCACGCACAATCACGTAATATTTTTCAAGTAGCTATACTCGCTCACGCACGACAAATAACGTTTTGAAGCACTCGCGCGCAATCACGATTACTCAATTGTTGGTATTTTGAGGAGCACCCTTCTAATCCGATCGCCATTAACCTGGTCATGTTCGCAAACTCGCATTGTTGCAGATGGCAGACATCCTGTCGTCACTTGCTCCTCTCGAGAGAGTGGTGAACAAATAAATAACTAGAGATGAATACAGTGATTGGCAGAAAATAAATTCAAGAGATTGTTGGTTTATTACTCTCTCGTCCACGTATTCATGGCTGAATTTTAGGGCAGGGTGCGACTCAAGGCAAGCAAAGAGGAGGGTGGCTTGGCCTCGCGGATTTGAAGGGCTGTTCCGCGCTAGAGCATTTAGTGTCACGCACGATCACGCGTGTCACGATACACGCGTGACTGGAACATTATCACGCAAATTCACGGTACCTATTCAAAGCATTCACGTTCACGCACAATCACGAGAAAAGTCGTGAGTCACGCGACCACCTCTATTCTGTACGATCATGCAGGCAACTGCAAGTCTGCTTGGTGATTCCCGTGAGTCGTAGGAGCCGCGGAGTGTGTGTTGAGCGTGACAAAGCTATTGTGATTGCGTGTGTTCGCCGCTCGTGCGTAGGCCTACGCCTCTTAAAACATTTACGTACATTATTTAGAACAAAGAACGCAATGTTTTTCGATCGAGCCGTACGATGACTAGCGTGAGATACAACGGGAGGAGACAGCAGCAGCACGGGTAGTGTTCAGGCCTTCGTTTGCAAGGCTATTGTGCAAGCAACACTGTCAGTCTGTCACTCAAGGTTATTCTTGAAAATTGTTTCAAGAATCGAAAGACGTTGCAACATGAGACGTCGCGGAAACTTGAGTCGAGTAAACAGCCAGACACATTATTGTAAGACGCGATCGCGAACATAAGTCATTGGGCATTTTGTTGATGCGGCGCATATGATTTGTACCATCAGTGTTCTTATCTTATCTTATCTGCAAGTGGTTTACGAGTTTTCACGGTATAAATACTGAAGTTTTTCAGTACTGAATTAAGCCCGCTATGTTATCCTAAAACGCACCAAACGCTCTTTAATAAAACCTGACCTCAAAATTTTTCGTCTGCGGCGCTATTGTTGGGGGGGGCTCCGCCCCCCAAACCCCCCTTGCCTTCCCGCCAAAAGTACCTTCCCGCTAGGAACGAGTACTAAAAGACGATTGCGAGTTGATTTGTTACACAATTTTCAAGGGTTGCTCTAGATGACACTCCTCTACCCACTTTTACATCATTTCGTTTGTCAATATATTTCCCAAATATTTAAATTCTTCTTTTTCTTCTAAGACTTCTCCACGGAATAAAAAAAGTTTAGCCTAAATAAATAAATTTTTATGTCTACCCAGTCAGTCATATAAATTATTTTCAAGGGAGACATTAAACCAAAACGACCAAGCCAACTCTGTAGGGGGGGCGATGCAATCGACGAGTGAGCGATAAGCAACCAAAGATCCATATTTTTAATACGAAATATAGTAATCAGTGGTATGGACAATGCAAACACCCGCGGATCAACACCAGGATCAACAAGGCCGATTCATAACAACTTTGAATTTATTATGTGCTTCGTTGCTAGGACAACTCTCAAGTCACCGTTGGCGTTTACTAATTCCTAAGACAAGCACTGACAGACTATTAAGTCCAAATTAGAAGTTTAAAAACTTCTGCCTAGAGCGGGAATCGAACTCTGGGCCTTCTACATTGGAAGCAGAGACGCTAACCACAAGAGCAACGAGTCAAGCAGCAAGTTTACACCTGTTAAACGGCGCAACACTTATCACGCTAAATATAATTCCTCTTAAGTTTTGACCAAATAATGAATAGAATAAAAGTGGCACTTCTTCGGCTAGGGGGGTCTAACTTTTATAGGCTAGGCCTACACCTTGTTTAACACTGCTATATTGCCTTGTTACTACTTATGTTAAAGGTGTACTTTCGTTAGCTTAGGTTAGCCGAACTTTCCGCAGGCTACAGTGCGCCGCACTAGTTCTAGGATATAATCGATAAGAGCGCACTCGAAATCCTTTCCGTTACTGTGTATATAAAAGTTGGACCCCCTAGCAGAAGAAGTTCCATAAAAGTTAGGCCTAGAGCACGATAAGTGATGCGCCGTTCAACAGACGTCAACTTGCGAAATGAGGATTTATCCCTACTCATTCCGCCATGTTGCCTCGTGACGTCAGGAGACAGGTAAATTTCTAGTCGTCAATTGTCTTCATGATGCTGGCAACTGTTGTAAGCAGTCAGCATTTTCTAGGCCTAGGCCTAGGGCCTACATAGTACATACTGCCGACACAGGAGTAGTCATAGCCTAGGACCTAGCAAGGTCTAGGCCCTAGCCCTAATTGTATGTCATTGCAACATTCCCACACTAGGTTTGAACGTTTGATATGAGGCTAGGGTCTAGCCTAGCTAGGCCTAGGCTAGGGCCTAGTATGCGGTTGACACAAGAGTTACTAACACTCGTAAAAACCCCCATGAGCAGGAGACTGGGTACTCTTTCGGATGGTATGCCCCAACTTTTCAACACTGTTTTTTTCCATTAAAAACAAATCAACCTTTAACGTCGCTATTTCAAACGAAAGTACTTTTCCTCTGAAAGTGTTTTATATTTAAATTAGCAACGTTAAAGGTTTTGTAGGTGGAGTATTTTAGTGAAAAAGGTTATAGTACTGACCGCCATGTCGGCGTAGTGTTGTAAAGTTGGGGCATACCATCCGAAAGAGTACCGGAGACTGCGCCTAGCCTAGGCCTAGGCCTAGGCCTAGCTAGCCCGAGCCTTTAAGAAATTAGATCCTGGCCTAGCCTAGGGCATGAGAAGGCCACGTCTGAGTGGGCGATGGCTAGGCCTAGGCCTAGGTCGTTGTTTATGGTGGTTTAAGGCACCTAGATGTTGCATGGGCAATTATCAAGTTGTTGTTTGTGGCCGTTGTAGGGCTAGGGGGCCTACCCCCTAGGCAGGGATTGGATAGGCCTAGGCCTAGGCCTACACAAAGCCTCTAGCTAGGCGGAGGCCAAAGGCACACCTAGGCCCCTCTACTAGGGCCTAGCCTAGGCCCTAAATTTCTTGTGTTACTTACCTCAAATAAATTTAGGAAAGTTCCTACTCCAACATAACCTCTTGTTTTCTTCTCGTGGGGTAATTTATTACTAGGAGGCAAGTATTGAATCGGATCGCGTGGTGCAAAAAGGGCAAGCAAATTTGGAGGTAAAAACTGCGTCATTGTAGGACTTTACTACAAAAACCTAAGCTATTTATCCAGATTTCCCGTGACAGGTCAGCACCTACTAAAAAGAACCAATACGCGGATTGAGGCTAAGCCTCTTTCTTGATTTTTATACTAACTCAAAAATATGAGGAATCGCACAAACAATAATGGCTTTCACGACGCCATTTTCTCTAGAACGGTTGTGTTAAGAAGTTGACGACGCAGTTCGGCAGGCGTCTCGAACGGTTTGTCGCAAAGATTATAAAAAGAAAGACAAACACGTTACGATCTAATATCTTTGGAATATTCAAATATCATACCGCGAGTTTCGTTGATTGATTTTTGTTGCTTAACGTCTCTATTAATGAACTGGCTATTCGAAACGATGAGTGGTGATCGATGACGATGAAGGACAATTATTTAAGAAGCATGCTTTATGTGGGATTCAAACCATCAATGTTCAAACCTACGATTTCGAAGAGCCATCGTATGTGCTACCATTGGACGGCCCAAGTTTTTTTTTTCTGGAGCCCGTGAGAATGATGAGATATTTATAATGTATTTAATTTTTAATTGACTCCTATAAATTAAGATTACAATTTTTATATTCCATCATCGGTACCAAACACCAAGGAACCCCTCTCAAGAAGATGTACCTGTATACAGTTCTACTGTATTATTAATCTTGTGCCAGGCCTTCCAAGTTTACATGTACCCGGTACATAATTTATATTTATTACATCCTGCTTTTAACTATTATAGCTTTAGTATTAATTAACTTGACGACATCCATATTTCTACTTTGTATAAATCCATGGATAAGAACTTGAACTTGAACTATGCATTTATTTGGTATGTATTTCCCACCACTTTTCGAAGGCTGGCTACACAAACATGTCACTTTTTCGTACCTTTAAACCGGGTAAAAAGCTGTTTTTTTTTGGACGGAATTAGTAGAATTCTTCCTCTCTAAATTCTAATGATTAGAAAAATGTTTGGAATGGATCAAAAATCAAATTGTGTACGAAAACACAAAAATGCACAAAATTCAGGGATTCCTGGATATTTTTTTTCGCATGTGGTAGATTTATTTTGAAACATGTGAAAGAAAAGAAAACTATGATAGTTTTGAAACATTTTTTTTAACTCAAAATTGATTTTTATTTGAGCTTTGTTATTAATTATTTGGAATCCAATTTTTTTCCTAAAAGATCAAGGTAGAATTTTTTAAATCTCTCGTATTCTCAAAACATGATCAAAACGAACAGCATTGAATTTGGAACTAGGATATTAAATACACAAAGGTGTTACCTCGTATCTATAACAGGTCAAACGAAGTGTAATAGTATCCTTGCTCTAGGTATTGATTGGTATCTACCTACATTTTATCTGTACCTATACTTAGATAGGATTTAAAATAAATATCTTTACCTGTATATAAGTATTTTACTTTAAAGTGTTTGCAATTTTTAGATACAAGATACTTTTTCTCAAGATACAATGGCTGTACAAAAATGTTTGTTTCAAAATACAACACAAAGGCCACAAAAACAAAGATTAAGAAGTATCTTTGTATCTGACAGGTACTTTATAAACTAGTCTATCTTTCTGAATCGAACCGATGACGGTCTGTCCAGTCTGGATATTATTAAGTATCTGTGGAACGGGGTTGTTGGCTGTTGCTTTAACTGGGCAGCGAAGAGATGGCCTATGCCCTAATAAGTACATGGTTTTAGAACATGAAATAGTTGTATATGAACATTGGAAAATAGATTAGGATGGAAGACCAGCCCACTGTTCTCAAACTCGTTCCCAAATATTTAACTCTCCCGCCATAGTACAATGACCTGAAAATAGTTCACAACTACGGCACTGCAATCTTTTCTGTCACGCCACATCAGCAACCCTTTTGATAGGTGTTGAAGACTCAAGATACATTATTACACTTTTCTCTTGTTCTTAAACAATTTTTAATTTAATTATTGCTCATTAGTGTATCCAATTTTGTATTTTGTTCCGAACTGAACTACTTTCACTGCTCCTCAAAACCTAGCAGACAGGAAAGACGTGTGTGACGTCACATTATCGTACTTCCACTCGTTATCACCTTCTTTACAACACATCTGCATGGCCAAGACAGCATGAGTGCCCCACAGCCACAGATAAAACGAGGGATCGTTAAACAGGCAAGAAAATTTAAAAGTTTTAAATATATTGGTCTTATACCGAACGATTTAATTCATTTTGGGAGTATCTTAGGGCGAGGAAACTATACTGCAAGCAGACGACGTTTGCTTTGTTGGCAAGTGGGGTTTGCTAGGCCTAGGGCCCTACCTCCATAGCTAGGATTTTTACATATGGATGTCAATATTATACCTTTGTATATGAAATTATACTCTATTTATTTGTTTGTAGGTTCTCTCCGGAGACTCTGTGATCATTCGCGGACCTCCTATAGGTGGACCTCCTCCCGAGAAACAAATCAGCCTTTCAAATATCATTGCACCCAAATTAGGCCGACGTGCTATTAACAAGTAAGTAGGCCTAGGGTCTTTGTGGCCAATGGAATTTTCTTTAGCCGTAGCCTGTGGCGTTTTAAAGTAGACCCTAGCTTAACCCCCCCCCCCCACCTCCTCCTCACCCCTTGCCTATGGCTAGTTTCTGTCCAGCAGGGGTCTGCCCTGCCCTCCCCACCTCGCATCACCTAGAGCGGCAAGTTATGCCCTAGTGGTTGACGTGCCCTTAAATCCAATTAACTCAAAAGTAGGGCTAGGCTACGGTTCAAAATAGCTTTTAGTTTTATGGGCCTAACTAGCCTAATTTTATTATTGTGATAGTGCCGAGGAGACTAAGGACGAGCCTTATGCGTGGGAAGCTCGAGAATTCCTAAGAAAGAAAATCATCGGCGAGGAGGTGCTGTTCACAGTTGATAAGTCTCCAAACTCAACTCGAGAATATGGCTGCATTTATATTGGAAAAGGTAAGACATATGTCCAGTAAAAGTAGCCTAGTAGCCCCTCCCCTAACACAACCTAAAGAGGCAAAATCTTGAGACCACTCGTTTAATCTCGCTTGAACCGTTGCAAGTCAAGTTTCCATTATAAATTGAGAAATTGGTAGGGGGCACTACCGGTACACCAACGCCTACTCTTGGCGGTGGGGGGGACGAATGTACAAAACGTGTGTTAGGCCTACCTAACTAGAAACAATTTTTTTCCAGTTTCAAATCAGGGCATTTAAATGTGATTTGTGAACTTTAGGTGATTGGAGTGCACCTCAAAGTTTGTTATTGTTTTCATTCTTATCTCAATGGATGACTTACGTTACTAGGTAGGGCCTAATAGGCCTAGTAAATTGATCCACATGAAGAATATAATATTATAGGCCCTATTTGCTAGCAGCAGCCATCTATTTACAGACTTTTTTTTAAATATTTGCTTCAACTTTTTTCAAAATGACACTAGGCCTATGTTTATTAAATATTTTCATCTGAATAAAAAAATTACCAAACTAGTTTGATTTGAACATTTATAAACAAAAACATTAGGCCTAACAACAATTCAAAAAGCAAAACATCTCCCCTTTCATCACAAGAAGATTGATTATTTTTATTATATTTTATTATTGCAACAATTGTGCTCAAAGAAGAAAGTAAACTTTTGTTTCCTCGTGTCATTATGTAGGCCTACATAGGCCTATTGTTTTATTTCAGTGCAATTGTAGCCCTGCTCTGAAAAAATCATTGGTATGGTAACTAATGATTAGTATCGATAACATGATCTCACACAACAAACGTCTGAAAACAGTCGCATAACGTTTCCACACAAAGCAGTGCAGGGTATGTCCATGAGAAAGTATCCAAAATAACAAAATATAAAAAATAATGTTACAACTAAGTATGATACATCAAATTAATCACAAAAGATCACACTATCTTATTTATTATGCCTTGTGAAGTTTTATTTAATACATGTGTGTTCAAAACAAAGTTAAACGTGGAAATTTTTAAAACGGAAAAACGCCGGAAAATAATGTTTAACTTTGGATGTTTATCAAAAGTTTTCTAATTGACTTACATAAAAAAAAATTGTACCCAGTTATTCAGCAAAGTGTATATTTTATTAATCTACTATCTTTAAACCCCTAAAAATAAAAGAAGATTTGTGGAAATATGATTTTCAAATCTGTATTTGAAGCTGTCACAAGAGAAACCAAATAGTGATTCAACTAGCTGTAAGAACAGAGTATTGCATTTATTGACCCAAAACTTGGCACAGTGCTAGTTCATGCCACACTAAATAGATGGTGTAAGTGGCATCAACCTGAGTTCAATACACAGCCTTCTAGTTAGATCTCAATATCAGTCACAAGAGGAAACCGAAGAACTTGTCACAAGAGAAACCACATTTTTTAAGCACATGGTTCTACTTGTTGTTGTTGTTGTTGTTGTTGTTGTTGTTGTTGTTGTTGTTGTTGTTGTTCTAAGATTAATTCCCATTATGTATAGTAAAACATCAACATTTTAGGCTCTATTGAAATAATATGCATGTTATAATTATAGGCCTACTGTAAAATAAATACTTAGATCTAGATTCAGAATCACTAATGGAATCCGGGCCAGAATAGGGTTAGAAATGCTAGGCTTAGGCAAGGTAGAACTTTTAACAGTAGGTCCTAGAATTAATATATGTTAACAACTTTTAGGCAGGGACATGACATGGGTAACTTTTAGAGATCATACTTTTACTGGGCCTAAGCCTAGTCATGGGAACTAAGTGGTTTGAATGTAGGCAAAAGACCTATGATTCTAGGTAGGGGCAAGTCCAGAGGTGTTGGGCTTAGACCTAGGCCTAGACTGTTTTAGAAAACTAAGCAGCCTGTTAATTTTATAGCCTAAACAAATTGTATCAATAACTGGTTCACTTACAGCTCTATGCCTATCAAATGGCTAAAACTAACGCTAAAACTAAACCGTTTTGACTTTTGAGTTATATTTATGAAAGTTTGTGGGCCAAACCGATTTATGTGGCCTGCTATCAATGATTTTGCTATAGGGCCACTGGCAAAGAACACTCTTTTAGCCAAACTGAATGCAGCACCTAATTTAGTTACGTATTCAGGGCGTCCGCGTGTAGCTATCTTTTGCGTTGAAGCTGTGGAATTTCAGCGTGTTGTTTCATTGCTCATTTCCCTATAAATATTTTGTGTTAAGCTCTTTTGATGTTGATAAATCTTATAATTCAACATGGTCAATCAATCCATCATAAATGCTTTTACTAACACTTGCACTTTTACACTTGTTTTTAACTGTTTAGCTAATAATCAATCTCTCAGTAGTTAACCAAATTTATTGTCAACATTTTACCATTTGTTTTGTAAATATATATTATTCCACTCTACCTGTAATTTATCTTGTTGCTTCTCTAATGACAGTATGACTATTGATTGATAAAAACCAATGCTTTGTAACTAATATTAACCTTGCTTAATACTGGTTCACATATGTCACAAGAGAAACTGTCACAGAGAAACCGTACATGTTTAGTATAAATATGAAAAATGTCATTATCTTTAACCCAATGATAACAAATCAAGTGTTGTTCAATACATTAGTTAGGGATTGGTGATCAGACAAGTTTTTTATTTCAAAATGAAGTTAGATTTGATAGGCCAGGACTTGAAACTTGACATGTACATTTCAGTGTGCTTACCTTGTCACAAGAGGAAACTGATGAACTTTAATTTTTGTAAGTCTTTGGATGTACCAATCTGTTTGAGATTTTGAACATTAATAAATTATTTTTAACTTGAATTATTTACACAAATTTGACAGAAAACGCTCCAATAAATAAAAAACTGTGATCTAAGTAATACTCAAAATTCTTGCAAACGGTCACAAGAGAAACCATGGACAGACCCAGAACTAATAGTGTATAATGTAGGTCTAGGCTATAAAAGTTTTAAGTTAGGTACCCTATTTTAAGAATTTGTTGTAATAAGTACAATGTACGACAACCACAACGAAATTACACTACCATTACACCCGTTAATGCTAATCTCACTTCAAAACATCTAGGGAGGCCAATCAACAATCATGTCCGATGTACATTTCAGTTCTTCCATGATAAATAACGGTTTTGGGGGTCGCTTATGAGCCAAGACTTAGCCCTTTCGGCCCCAAGTTTAATTGGTCTAAATTAAGTCATTTTGGGCAATGAATTCAAAATTCTAATTTTTTTCTTAGATTTTTAGTGTTTTTCAAATATTTTTTAATGTGTTTTTGACAGAATTTTGGGAAATTTTGGGTTTTGAAGTAGGCCTACAAATTCAAATTGGAAACACATTCCTAAAACTAGATTTTTTGTTTTAAATTGCATTTTTTGTATTTTTTCTAAAAAAAAATAGCAATACTAGAGATTTGATACATTTCCGGGACAAACCAAATTTTTCCCATTTTTAGCCTTTTTTGCAGATGTTCATTTTTAATCTTCTCTAAAAAATCTTCTCTAAAAAATTCACTTTTTGTCCCATTAGCATGTTTTTTTTTGTTGTTTTTTCAAATTATTCACTAAAAAAAATATATTTGGGTCAAATTGAAAAAAACCATTTTTACCCGGATTAAAATTTGATAAAAGTATGTCCACTATGGTGGACGTGGGGGCCGAAAGGGTTAATACTATGCCACAAACATAAACACATCTATATTTAGTTTCTTTGTTTTTGAAAACTGTATTTTTAAATAGGGTTGCACAATGTCAATTGACCGGTCAAATGACTGGTCAAATACTTTTGGTCAATTGACCAGTCAATTGACTAAAAGATAACATGTGTAGGCCTATAAGGAACCTAAGTTTTGAAGGCGGGAAGGAAATTGGTTCTCTCTGGTCTCAGCGCCCATAAGAATTAGCATGGTACGAAAATGTAACTCGCCGTATCTTTTGACTCGCGCAAAAGAAATCTAAACCAATAACATCACAAGATGCATAATTTTGTAAAGAAGATGATATGGCATTCTACTTTGCTCGATGACGCTTCCTAAATTCAAACTATTATGAGTTAAATGGACCCATGTTTCCGCGCTGTCGCAAATGTACTCCGACTGAGCGGCAACCCAAGCGAGACGCAGCCACGTTGTGTGCAGCTGTGGCATCCTCGCATACCACGCGCCTGTCCATGGTTGCTAAATGTACTTCGCATTCAAGATTTTGTTGGCAAATTAAAGGATATTTTATTAGTAATGTATAATCTAGTACAACTCTGTGACCTCACAGTAGCCACAAAGCAAGTCGGATACCAAATGATATGCTGATGCCACGGACAAATGTTTTTACGTGCTTTTTCATAGCAGTTTGGAAGGTTTGGCAACAGTGTAAATGTAGAGTTCACTTCAACTCAAAACAAATGTCATTAATATTTGTGATAGAGCAGAGTTATGTATATCCACGCAAAGAGGAAAGATTATTGTTTCTTACAGTATGAATATAATTCCGATCCGTGGTCGGGTTCTCGCGCTATCGCTTACGAAACATTTAGCACGGGTTAATCGCCTATACCACGCTGACCGGAGAGAACCAGACAACGCCCACTTAGGTTCCCTATTGCATTTAAAACTTAAAATTATTTGAATTTTTATATTTGAATTTGAATTGTTAAGTAAGCGATAACATTTGCTTTCTTTATTTTTCAATTAAAAAGTTTTAATTAGGTAATATTTTATTTTAATTATTATTTATTATGTAGTTATATTATGAATTATAATAGACAAATAGAATATAATAGCTTCTGGGTAAGCTGAAGCTGAATCGGAGAAAGGGACTGATGACAGCATCGACAATGATGATGACGATGATGATATGCCACTTAATATGCATTTAACAAGCTTTTAAATAAAAAAAGCTTTTGTCACCACAGCATTTAAAAAAATAAATATACTAATTATTTAATAAAATAAAATTTATGATTTTTTACATTTGACCATCAATTGACCAAATTTGAATTTGACCGGTCAAATCCCATCCCTATTTTTAAATAAGGTCTAAGGAGGAAACATACATCTCGACTTACTCACTAAATTAAAGGTGACCATTTCAATTTATGCCCTACCTTGAACTTAAAACAATCCAACCCCTCCAACAACGCACCATGTTCGCGCAGAAACACCAAGTGCTAGTCATGACTTGTAGACGAATTGGGGTAGTAAAATTCCACAAAATTAACATACACCCTGACCCTGTGCATACCATGGTTAACTAACAATACCTAATGTATGTAGGTCAGTGACATAATTTCTCTCTGCAAATATTGTACCATAATGTTGTCTCTGCCCTAAATAATGACTTTTAATTTTTAAATCGACTTTTAGATTCAAACTGATTTTTATGAATTTAAATCAACAATAAAAATAAACAGGTGCTCACCTGAAATTGGCAGACCCTGGTTTAAGTCCCGGTTAGATTGAATGTTTAAATTTCTGGCTTTATTAAATATTAACTATCAGTGTTGCAGTGTTGTTAAAGCTGCCACAGCTACAGTAAGCCTACTTGACCTTTGAAAGTAGCTTAGCTAGGTACTCTTTAAGCTACTTTAATCTTAAGTAGTTCGCTACTTGTTTAGCTACTTCAAAAAAGTAGTGGTGCTATTTTACAGCTGCTTTCTTGTTTCTTTGCCACAAACAAAATAATCTAATGAAATAAATTAATACGTAATATTATTTTGTTTCAGTAATAAAATTAAAATTAAATGTCCGGAGGCCTAATTAAAACTTGTACACGGTGGTTCACACTATTTGATGACAATTAGCTCGAACCAGATATGATTTTTGTTTGTAATAGGTAGAGAAAGATGTGCAAAAATGGTGAGAACAAAATTTGTGATTTTTTCCAAATTTGCAATAATCCTTTCAGATTCAGTTTGCACATGAATCACCAGAATTGTGATAGAATGGTACCAATTTCCAATTCGCGAATTTTCGCGATATTTTAGTTGATACCGCGAACTAGTGGCGAAACTAGCAATTATGTCTTTAAACGCGAATTAGGTCACGAAATTTCAAACAAAGTTTTTTTAAAGTTTTGGTGGAGGTGCCGGGTAGATAGTCAAAATTAAATTAATTCTGGCAGGTACATATGGTGGAGGTGCCGAGTCATAAAACGCGATTGTGAGGTCGTAATAATCGTTTGTATGCGAGTAAGCTCAAAATACTCCATATCAAAATATTGACATTACACAAAAAATGCATAATTTCGTAATTTTGGTGAAGGTGCTGGGTAGTCGAAATTAATCAGGCGGGAAAAACTGTCAGAAACTTTGAAAACCGAAGGCTGAAATTGAGCTTAAAATTAAAACTGGTTCATACTCATGTTCTTATTTTGATTTTAAATTAATCATAAATTGGCCTGGAATTTGTGATACCCTACTGATGTTTTAAAACTTTTTTTTTAGTTTTGCATTATCAAATTGTTTTTTTGGTAATTAACGAAATCGTGAATTTTTATTTCTGAAACGCGAATTTTCAAACTTGAAAAAAACATATTTTTTGCACATCTCTAGTAATAGGCACAATTTTATATTGAACAGATATAGGCCTAGTTTTACCTCTTTTTAGTTTTTATTTTCACGCTCAGAAGCCAAGCATCAAATTTCACATGCAAGCACTCTCAATCGTTTGTCGGCGCGGAATGTCTGTCAAAGATAGAGCGATCGCGGGAAAATCATTCCAAACTCAAATCCGTCAAAATGGCTGGAAGTTTGTTTACACGTTTGCTTAACATAACTAGACTTTTAATGCCTCATCCCCACTTGTAATTTATTTCCAAATGATGCAGACTAATGTTTATGCATCACAATTTTTATGCACGCCCCAACAATTACGTCTACCCACCCGCCCAGTCAGCCACGCCGCTATAGTCCGATACATGTAAGACGACTCTAGTAGGCGACACCCTAACAATATTACGTCTTCACTGCTAGTTTGTCTGTCACTCGAGACTAGGCGGTCTGCTACCGCCCGCCCAGTCAGCCACGCCGCCATAGTCCGATACATGTAAGACGACTCTAGTAGTCGATGTTCTCAAATTAAATCATCACTCGGAGGTTTGTTTTAAAATTAAAATATCTAAGACAGGGGACGCCCCGGATTCAAGACTACAAACTGCAAAATAGGGAACTAGCCTTGGTCTCAAATTCACGTTTTTCATTTTTATTATTTATAGAACACAGTTAAATAAACTTCACAAATGAAAGATTTTTTTTTTAAAATCATCCGTGGTTACTACGGGGGTACAAAGTTATAGGGTTTTGAACCCCCGCGCAAACGCTCGTTCTTGGTTCAACTGCGTTACGTAGCTTGCAGCATGCTCATCGTTGTAGTTTGTATAAATACTACAACAACAACAACAAAAGCTCGACGAGCGGCCGTGCGCGGCAGCGAAGCCTAGAGGCAATCCAGTGGACCGTGCTCATCAATAATCGGACTATTTTGACAACAACACGAACGATGACAAAGATGACGACCATGTGATTTTGACAGTGCGTCTACCCGACCTTGACTAGAAAGCGATTTATTTCTCATTGGTGGGAAAGAGCCACTGGTTATTTCTCTATGGTACAGTCATTCAAGGCTGCGCTAGGCTAGGCCCTACGCCCTAGGCTGTGTCTTTGCCCTAGGTTAGGTAAACCAATTCTATAAAATGTCCATTTGGATGCCCTAGACACAGCCTAGCCTAGGTAGGGCTATAGGCCGAGGCATTTCCTGTATCCTTAGCCAGTTTTTTTAGGTTGATGATGATATCATTTATATCATTGATGTTTGGTAGGACTTTAGATTTTATATTTAAATATGCGCCTAGACCTGGGCGTAGTGATAGGCCTACCTCGGCCCTAGGTCCTAAGGGCCTAGGTCTACCAAGAGGGCAAAGGCTACCACTGTAGAAACACCGGAGAAGATCATTTTATACACGTGCCAAAAGAACCAAACGACAAACAAGGCAAAAAGAATTGTTCAAAGCTGCAGCACCAGAATGTTTTGAGGAGGACGCCCCCTCTACAAATTCACTCTACTGTTGTGAAGACCACTTTGATGCAAGTAAATATTATTGGTCTACTAGCTTTTTAATTCACAAGTGAATTTCCTTTAAGCTTCTGTTAGGCTCCGGCCAAATATTCTCGCAGCAAAATTTGCCTTGGGATTATAAGTCTAGGGCCTAAACGTAAGAGGCGCTTTCTCGCATGGGCAATTTTTTTTTAATATTTCCCCGCGAGAAAATGAGTTACGTATAGGTCCTAGGCATATAATAATCCCGAGGTAAATTAGAAGCTCATAGGAAACTAACCTGCGAAATAAAAAGTACTAGGTAGACCAATTAATATCATTTGCTTACATGAAAGTGGTATTCACAACGGTAAAGTGAATTTGCAGCGGTAGGCTAGAGGCCCTACGATTCCTTGACATATTCTCGTCTTGTTGCGTCTAACCATTATTTTCACCTGTTTAGTTTTTTTTAGCACATAATATAAATACTTTCTCCGGTGTTTCTAGAGTGGTGTTTAAACACATCGGTACCTTACACCTTTTATAAAGCGCCATTTCTTTTAAATTCAATCAAAAGGATCATTGAGAAACGATAGCAGGAATGACAGCGGGCGCAGTGACGGCAACGGGCAACTGTCTGCTAGGATGTGTTTGACCCACCGCCGACTGGATGGTAGAATATCTACCATTTATATCTAGATAGCGGTGCGCCTTTGGGTCTGCGCTAGGCTGCGGTCAGCAGTCTGACGTCACACTACTTTTCGTGTTGTCTTTTGGCGGAAGCCAGATTCAAATTTCAGCATTAAATATTGAGAAAGTATTAACCTTAGACAAAAAAAAACTTTTATGTTATTTTTTTTTAGATGTTATCTTTAACATATTCGATTTCTGGAATGAAGGCTAGTTCCCTATTAGAGTTGCGTCGATTTTACGTTAGGCCTACGGTACAATTACCTGTTTAGTGTTTATAGTAGCGCTACTTTACTACATTTTCAAAAATAGCGCGCTACCGTCCTAACTACTAGTCGTGCCCTACTACACTACTAGTTAGTTACCTACTAATACTTAACACCACTGCAGTGTTACAAATTTTTCAAGTTGGCAAACGATTCAAAACTTTTACTCATTTAGAAAATTATATTTTTCATTAATTTTAAGGTTACTGTGCATGAAAGACACCCACAATAGCTCTTGAGTTTGTAGCTTCAATCAAAATTTTATTTTATTTAAATAATAAACTTCTTAATTATTTTTTTATTTTTTTTATTTGTCCCACCTCTAATGTCTAGTACTTTATTTAAATAATAAAAATCTTGATTATTTTATTATTTTTCTTTAATCATCTCACCTCTTATGTCTAGTACTACTAGTTGATTTGTGTAGTAGGCCTATCCTAGACTACAAGCTAAATGTGTCATTCGCATTACATGATGATGTGATTGAATTCTTGTCCTACAGATATCGCAACTGCGGAGAACTTAACGGAGAGCCTGGTTTCCGAGGGCCTCGTGAATGTCCGTCGGGAGGGAATCAGACCGGGGCCTGAGTTGACCCGACTCATCGAGTTGGAAGACGCTGCCCGTGCGGCAGAGAAGGGAAAGTGGTCGTCGGCCGATCCTCAAGAACACGTAAGAAATGTCAAGTGGACGGTGGAAAACCCGCGCAACTTTGTGGACAAGTGCGGAGGAAAACCGATGATGGCCGTAATTGAACACGTCCGTGATGGGTCCACCGTCAGAGCTTTCCTGCTTCCCGATTTCTATCATGTGACTCTCATGATTTCTGGAATCCGCTGCCCGGGTTATAAATTAGATTCTGATGGCAAACCAGATCCCAACGGAAAGTTGCCATTCGCCGACGAGGCGAAATTCTTTGTCGAGAGCAGATTACTTCAGCGGGATATAGAAGTTGTTTTAGAGTCGGTCAACAATAACAACTACTACGCCAGTATAATTCATCCGAAGGGAAATATTGCCGAGGCGTTGTTGAGAGACGGGTTTGCCCGTTGTGTGGACTGGTCTATGGCATTCATGAAGAGTGGAGCGGATAAATTACGCCAGGCGGAAAAGCATGCTAAAGACAACAAACTAAGGCTATGGAAAGATTACACAGCATCTGCGCCTCAAATTTCTACAAAAGAGAGAGAGTTTTCAGGCATTGTCAATGAGATTGTTAATGGAGATGCTCTCTTCCTTAAGCTTAACGACGGCTCGACAAAGAAAGTGTTCTTGGCGAGTATTCGTCCGCCGCGGGAACAGCGGATAGCCGATGAGAAAGCGCCTGGCGACGGTCCCCCAGCCCCCCTTCCCCCTAGACCCAAGGGCTTCCGACCTTGTGA